>SKCR01017416.1:0-63089 GCA_019454045.1 Zanthoxylum bungeanum | reverse complement strand
ACATTTTACAGATAAAATACATAAATTAGCTTACGATCATTTATCGAAGTAATTTAATTAATTTATTAGTCATCTGGCTAATATGTGTGACCTATGGGCTCTCCATGAGTTGAACGCATAGCAACCAAAGTTCACAATGATCATGAGTGACCTCTAGCAAGGTGTCATAACCCCCCAAATACGAAAAATAAAATATCGGATAAACTCATATAGTCGTACTTATGTGTAGTAAATCTCACTGTTGTTGACTCACGATCGAGTGCGGGTCATAAAGTCGTCAATTCATAAAGTCATCAATCCCCTAACTCTATCATAGAATAAATAATTAGTCATATCGGGATGTACATATACATATCCGTAAAAAATATTTTCAGAATACGTGTACTATCGCCAGAGATTTGATCCCCATATATAATATTTTCGCCTAGGATGTCAAGCTTTAGTATCTGAGCTAGTAGATTCCTTCTTGATCATCCTCTGTCCTCATACATGAATAACACATTGCCATCAAGCTTCTTTCACCAGGCATGACGAGCCCAATGCTATATACACAAGTGAACAATGTTTCTCAATGTAGATGGCAACTGTGTCGTCTCATGTCAAATGAATAATGGTACACTAGTATGGTTGTGCGATGAATCATTGACTGCAGATAATCGCTCTTGTGATTCGTTGCATTTGGTCACATTCAGTGACATATTTCTCAAACACATTACCCATGTTCATGCTTTTGTGACGTGAGCTTGTCACCCAAAAATCAGTACCAAGTACTAATCTATGACAACATGGAAGACATGCCAATCATGTGATGTGATCATCCATGTTGACATCACATTAACTCGGAACATATTCAAATGCATTTAAATCGAAACTTTGTACTCACAACTACAATATTTTACAGATAAAGTATCGATACATAATAAATCACATGATCACATTTTGCATATATCATAAATAACATATGAACCAATGTAAAATATTATAGAATTGTCATTATAATAACCATAAACTAATTAATGACTAATTAGAAGACTATATTTATATAAGAATAATACCATAAACCGTACGACATGATTGATTTTAGGACATATCTTGATTTTTTTATATCAATATTAAATCTTTAAATTTTCATGGTTTTATTAATAATATTTTTATATAAAACACATATTATTAATTTAAATCAAATAAAATAATTTATATCCGTTAGTGCGACACTCACCTCCTTCCTACCTCAAAAACAGAACCAAGCACACCCTTATTTGTTTCGCGGATTCGCGGACATTTCCACAGATTTGCGGACATTTCCACGGAGTTTTCCAACGATTGCCGACTTAATTGACTATTGAACAATACCTGGCTCCCGGGTACTGTTTACCTGTTCTTTTCACCGGTTGCAGGATTATATGTATTTAATTTTGATGGTATGATTTTCTGTATTTTTCTATTGGAACTATCTGAACCGTTGGATTCGGCTGAGTCTAGTAAACTTAAAACAGAGTATTCCCGACAGCTGTCCAGAATGAAGCATGAGATTCATAAAATAAAGATAAATACCAATTTTGAGCACCAGTTGAATACCTAGTCGTGAGTCAATTTCAACAAACAAGATCAGATTATCTACACTGTACTCCGATTAGCGGTTAGCCTCTCAATTATCACATCACAGCTGAAGTCGTCGTCGTCGTCGTTTTAACCCATGGTTGGTGCTGAGTCCATTCACCAACCGATCGTATTTCTTCCTGAGATCTGTCGGCGTAAAGCTAAAGCTAATCTTTCACTGTAAGTAATTTTACTTGTTCCACTTGTTCATCGTTTTTCGATCCTCGTTTATTTCTTGATCTAATCGTTGATTAGTAGTAACACCGCGAAAAAATAAAAAAGAAAAGTTATTGCTTCCTTACTAATTTATCAATCTCTTTGCTCTTATTTTTTTAGGTTTGCTCCGGTACGAAGAGAAAGGAAAAAGGTTAACAATGGTTCCTAGCATTGTCTCAATTACTGTAAAGATTCTGGATCATTTGGCTCCTGCTATACCACAAACATTTATTGATTTGGGTAATTACAAGAGCAACTTTGACAATCTCAAGAAAGAAGCTGAAAACTTGAAGATAATCATAGATGGTTTGCAGCATAAGGTTGATGATGCTAAAGAAAATGGAGAAGAGATTGAACAGAGTGTTGAGAAATGGCTGATTAGTGCGAACTTGATCATTGCTGCGGCAGGTAAGCTTATTGAAGATGAAGAGAAAGAAAAGAAGCAATGTTTCATGGGGTTGTGCCCTAATTTGATGAATCGCTATCAGCTTAGCAAGAAAGCTGCAAGGGAGGTGAAGGCTATTGCTGGACTCCAGAAAGAAGGGAAATTCGATAAAGTCTATGTCTGTAACATACCAGATGGCACATCTCCTATTTTTAGTGAAGGCTATGAGGCTTTTGAATCAAGAAAGTCCATCTTGAATGATACATTGGATGCATTACGCTATCCCAATGTCAACATGATTGGGCTGGTGGGTATTGGTGGTATAGGCAAGACAACGTTGGCTCGAATGGTTTTTCACCAAGCCAAGATGCAGAAGCTCTGTGACGAGGTGGTGTTTGTAGAGGTATCGCGCTCTCCTGATGTGAAAAGGATTCAAGGAGAAATAGCAGGTCAGCTAGGTCTGAATTTCTTTCAAGAGAGTGAATCTGAAAGAGCGATGATGCTATGTGGCCATTTGAAAAAAGGAAAGAAGATCCTTGTTGTTTTGGATGATGTATGGAAAACTCTTGATTTAGAGGAGGTGGGGATTCCCTTGGGAGGTGATCACAAGGGATGTAAAATAGTGATGACATCCAGAAATCAAGATGTTTTGGCAAATGGGATGCATTGTCAAAATAATTACCGATTTTCCAATTTAAATAAAGAAGAATCTTGGAGCCTTTTTAAAAAAATGGTAGGAGATTGTTTTGATGACCGTGAATTGCAATTGACAGCCGGTCAGATTGTCAATGAATGTGGAGGTTTGCCTCTGGCCATCGTAATAGTTGCAAGGGCATTAAAAAATAAGTTGTTGGCTGAATGGAATGATGCTTTACAGGAATTGAGGTCTTATGCTGAGAAATTCAAGGGATCAGATGCACCGGTGTATTCAAGTATTGAGTTGAGTTACAATTTTTTGATAGATCAGGAAGTCAAGTCAACTTTTTTGCTTTGTGGTCTATTGAAACATTCCTATGATGCTCATATTATGGACCTGTTGAAATATGGAACGTGTTTTGATATATTTAAAGGTACTCATACAATGCAAGAAAGACGAGATAGAGTACATGCATTGGTCCATAAACTCAAAGACTATTGTTTGTTGCTTGATGGTCCGACAAAAGACTGGATTTACATGCATGATCTTGTTCATGAGGTTGCCATGTCAATTGCTTCCAGAGATGGTAAGGTATTTATGGTGAAAAATGATGGTCAGATTGAATGGCCGAGTGAGGTTGCACTTAAAAACTGCCCTGCTATCTTCATTCTTGATTGTAAACCTGGGAAGCTTCCTGAAAGATTGGAATATCCCCAAATTGAATTTTTCTGTATGAAACCCAGGGATTCTTTTATCAAAATTCCTGACCATTTTTTCGCAGGGATGTCAAAATTAAGAGGTTTAGCATTGCACAAGATGCAGTTCTTGTCACTGCCATCGTCATTTCATCTCCTATCAAACATTCAAACATTATGTCTAAATCAATGTGTACTGGGAGATACAGCTATTATTGGGAACCTGAAGAAACTTGAAATTCTTAGCTTTGTCAATTCTGATATTGAGCAGTTGCCGAATGCAATAGGTCAATTGAGTCACCTGAAGTTGTTAGACTTGAGTGATTGTTCGAAACTAGAAGTTATTCCGCCAAATCTTATATCAAGATTATCCCGGTTAGAAGAACTGTATATGGGCAATACTTCCGTCAAATGGGAGTTTAAAGGACTCAATGTGGAAAGAAGTAATGCTAGCCTTCAGGAGTTGAAGCATTTGTCTCATCTGACCACCTTGGAAATATCAATTCCTGAGACCATGATTCTACCTAAGGGATTGTTCTCCAAAAAGCTGGAAAGGTACAGAATATTCATAGGAGATGAATGGGACTGGTCTGGTAAGTATGAGAATAAAAGAGAGTTAAAACTGAAGCTCTATTCCAGCATTTATGTTGATGAAGTTATCGTGCAGTTGAAGGGAATGGAAGAACTGCATTTGGACGAAGTGCCAGGTATCAAGAACGTGCTTTATGATTTAGACAAAGAGGGTTTTCCACGATTGAAGCATCTCCAAGTCCAAAATAATCCCTTCATTTTGTATATTGTTGACTCAAAGGTGGCGGTGCATTGTAGTGCCTTCCCTTGTTTGGAGTCACTGTTTCTTCAGAACTTGATTCACTTGGAGAAGATATGTTATGATCCGCTTACTGCAGATTATTTCTGTAAATTGAGTATCATAAAAGTGAGAAACTGTGATAAATTGAAAAATATCTTCTCATTCTCCATTGTCAGAGGCCTTCCCCAAATTCAAACACTTAATGTGATTAAATGCAAGAATATGAAAGAGATTTTCACTGTTGGAGGAGAAAATGATGTTGCCTTCAATGAAGTGGACAAGATTGAGTTCACTCAATTACGCTTCTTGACTCTAAAATTTCTTCCCCGGCTCTCAAGCTTCTACTCTCAAGTAAAGACGTCTGCTACATCACAAAACATACTCAACGAATTGACGACTCATAAATGGCCCGGTAAAGACACTCCGGAGGATGAACGTGACACTCTCATGCCAAATGAATGTGATACTCTCATGCCATTATTCAGTGAAAAGGTACATTTCCCTCTTATCATTTATTCTTTATAGGGGAAGGAGTTGGGAAGAGGATGTTAACAATAGTGTGGCAATGGGCCGGCCGCTCGGGCTCGGGCTTTATCCGGCCCGTTTTTTAACAAAAATTTGTGATGATCCAAATACATCATACATTCACACTATATGCAAGATAATTCACAAATATATCAAAAGTTTCATCGATAAACTAATAATCCAAATGTCATAAACAAATGCATCAAACTAATCCAATTCTTGTGCCTCAAAGTCTTCTTCAACTTCACCCATTAATTCATCTCCAGCAAATATAAGTTGTTCGAGAATAATACTTAATGAGAAAAAGTGTTAAAAAAATATAAGTCAAAGAAAATAATTAATTAAGAAATAATTCTTATACCTCGCTTGGAAGCCCATAGCCAATTTTGAGTGCATATTATTGCTTCCAATTTGTCAGGGTGCAATTTGCAACGATGTGGACTCAAATATCTCTCTTGTACTAAAAGCAGACTCTGATGCCACAGTCGTAATAGGAATGGCTAATATATCCTTAGCTATCTCAGCCAAAATAGGATATTTTCCTTTATTTGCCTTCCACCAATTCAGAATATTAAAGTCTGGAGTTCTAGCAATTAAAGGCTCCTCTAAGTACCTCGCAAGATCAGACTTTGATCTTGTCATATGATTGCTTTTTTTTAAGCCCGAGCCGGGTTGGGCCTTATAATTCTAGTGTCCAACCCGGGATTTTTTTGATCCCGGGTCCGGCCAAAGTCCGAGGGGGCGGACCGGGCCCGGACTTTTTTGTCATGCTTAGTTTCTATATTAGACTATTTCGTTAACATACTAGCAAATCATTTTTTATCAACATAATGATACCAGGCCCTTATTGTAGCATGCACAACTGAATCAATTGTTTTTTTTAGTATCAACAATTAGGAATTGTTTTCCCCTAATTTCTGCATAAAAAACTAGATCAACTTATGTTATGGCACTTCCTGTTCATTTGAGGATTCGATTGTTTAGGTTGATTTGAATTCTCGTACCATAAACTGTCTATTCTAATCAGTTTTGAAGGGAAAAAATCATTTATTGGTCCATGGCCCGACTTAGGTAAATCTATTAAATCAATTCGTTTATTCGGTCCTAGAGTTTATTGATAATAATCATTTGAAAATGAACTGTGAGTGTTCTCATTATGACTCAACATTGAGATCGATTAATTTTTTGAAAGAATTCTGACCTTGAATAATAAGCTCATGGGCTTGATCTTACTTCACTATCAAGAAACAAAAGAATACTTCCATCTCTAAGTTTAATTTTGGCATAGCTCGCTTCTTTTTGGCTGTGAAGCGGTGTAACCAAAATACACAACATAGTTGTCCCCGAAAAGAAGGTGATCTAGTTGCACCTTCCATTACACTACCTTGTTACAACTTCACTCCAGTCACTAGCCCTACCTTTGGCATTGACACGCTCACAAATTGATTCTTTACTCCTAAGTATAAGAGTGTCGAAGTAATAAAATAACCTGGTAAGTCCGAGGTCGATCCACAGAGAATAAATTTAGTAAAATAAAATAATATTTTGAGTGAAAATAAAAAGATTGAGTTGTTTGAAGTGATTGGAAATTTTTAAATTGGGCTGCAACAATAAAATAAAATACTGGGGTTTAGGATTCCAATTTTAATATTTCAAATTTAGAGATCTCACTTTTTATAATATATAAATTATCATTATTACCCAATTAATTTATTTCATGAATTAATTATGCTAAAACATATAAAACTAGTCATAAAGGCGGTGATAACTTTTGTCTATAACAAGTCCAGTTAGGTACTCAATTATGGCAAATAAATAAAACCATTCATGTAGGCGGTAACAAAGTTTGTCAATAATTAATCCAGAATTAAATTAATTATTAATAATTAGATTACAATTTATATATTATAATATAAGTGAGATTAATCTATATTTTCATATTAAAAGCTTCGCCCTTTACCCCAGTAGGACGAAATTAGCTACTCATGATTTGAATAAAAAATACACATAATTTTATTACTAAAAGAAAAAGAAATTACAAGAAAGCTTTAAAAATATAAAATACACAAGAGCTAGAACTCTACAAATTTTCAAAGATAACTATGGAATCTGGGATGAATAAATAAGGTGTTTAGCACATCTATTTATAGAGGTGCTCAACACCTCTTTACATTTGCGATTGCTTAGCAATTTCAACAATTGCTAAGTAATTGCATGTGATCTGGGTTCCATCCACCTCGGTGGATGGTGATCTTCCACCAAAATTATTTAATTAATTTTTTTTCTTGATTTGACTTTACTTTAATAATTACATATAACACATTTTGGATTTTTCATCAATTTCGGCATTGAAAACTTTAGAACTAGAAAATCTTGTCAACAACAAAGTTGTAGATATTTGAGTTTTCTTTCATCTAGAATTGGAATCGCCTCAATCCAATATCGGAGTAAAAAGTTATGGTCAAAATACGAAAATTACGCAAAGTTAGAATTTCCGAATTTGTACATTGTTAGAATGCCCTTTTAAATTCCTGGGCTCCAAAGTCTAAATGTCACATCAATTTTTCTAATTATGCATCCGAAGTATTATTTCACCCACATAAGAAATAAATATCACAATAAAAATATATAAAACATAAATTTAATTATTATTTTACAAATGTGCTAAATTAAAGGGATTAATAAAACTACAAGTGTAAAATGATTAATTTTTCTTTTTATAAATATGTACTTTTTAGTGTTCATCAGACATCCCCCTTCTTGTCGTTAATGTCTTTTATGCATACCTCTTATGCTTAATCTACACCATACTCCGGTAGTGTAAGATGATACACAATGGTTAGCAGTACACTCAATGATACATCATAGACACATTGGGAACATAGATAATTGTAATCATATACATAAAAAATGAAAGCATAAACTCTAATCCTCGGCCTTTATCTGGAAATTTTATATTCCTTGATAATGGAAACCCATGTTTCATACAGGCTTGGTTCTATTGCTTTTCGAATTAGGAAGATTTTTGTTTTATTGGAATGTATTAGCACAATTTTGTGAATTAAAAAGTTGAACGTTAGCTTATCATACAGACTTGATAGATTCTTAGCCCTTGTGGCATGATTAAAATTTATTATTGGTTTAATCTTTATGAGTGAAATTGAAACAAAAATTATTTATGTAGGTTGTGTTCCCTAACTTGGAAACCTTGGAACTTTGTTCAATTAGAATTGAAAAGATTTGGTGCAACCAGATTCCAGCGGTGTGTTTGCAAAATTTAACCTGCTTGATTGTGCACGGCTGTGAGAAATTAAAATATATATTCCCATCTTCCATAGTTAGAAACTTTGTCCAGCTTGAACACCTTGAGATAAGCTACTGTATGGCATTGGAGAAGATTGTTGGAAGGGAAAGAGGAGAAGAAGCAATTGCCACTTTTGTCTTCCCAAAAGTAACTTTCATAAAGCTCTGGAATTTATCGGAACTCAAAACGTTCTATCCTGGCGTACATACTTCGGAATGGCCTATGCTAAAAAAGTTGGAGGTATATGGTTGTGACAAAGTAAAGATATTCACTACAGAATTTCCTCGTTTCGATGAATCTAGTGAGGAGGAGGTCCATTTCAATATTCCAACACAAGAAGCCCTTTTCTTGGTTGACAAGGTACGAGACACTTTCTTTTCTTTTCTTTACATTCTTTTCTTTTCTTTTGGTGCTCCGCTTTTAGTTACCTAAAGTTGTAGACGTTTGGTGGGGTTAGGCGTACGGTCACCTGGCCGAATATTTTTGGCTGTTTCCGGCGCCCAAATCCGTCGCACGCCGTCGGTAGAACTGCTACGCTCCATCGCCGGAGCTGCTGATTTTTGATTTTTTTTTTTCAAAATAAACCAAATTGGCATTGTTCTCCGACTTCGTTTATCATTTTAAAGCTTAATTTCTTCTTAATTACACAATTTTGAAAACCCCTAGTTTTTGGAAAACCCTAATTTAACTCATTTTCCATTTATATTTCTTTGATATATATTATTATTGCTAAAATTACAAATAATTATCAATTTATTATGAGATGCTAATTACAACATATAAGTTATTAGTTATATTTTGTCTTGGTTATTTTGTATAATGTTGGCAAAACTATATTATGTAAAATAGTTTGATGGAACTAATCTGCTTTTGTCCCATTGTTCTTTTAGGTTTCCTCCAACTTAGAGGAACTGAAATTGAGTGGAAAGGACATCTCCATGATTTGCCAGGACCAGTTTCCAAAACACCTTCTTCGAAACCTTAAAATTCTTGAGGTGGTGAATGATAAATCAGAAAATTTTCCATTTGGGTTCCTTCAGAGATTTCCCAATCTAGAAAAGCTTGAACTAAGACGGAGTGCATACAAAGAGATATTCTCAAATGGAGAGGTTGAAAAAAATTCCAAGATGCTTACACAGATTAAAAGTTTAAAGCTGTGGGAACTTTCTGATCTGACGTGTCTGTGGAAAAAAGACTCCAACCTAGACATAGTTGTTCAAAATCTTGAAATTCTGGAAGTATGGTGGTGTGAGAATTTGACAAGTCTAGTGCCATCCTCAGCATCTTTTAAGAACCTAACAACTTTGGAATTATGGTACTGCCATGGGTTGATGAACCTAGTAACCTCATCTACAGCCAAAAGTTTTGTGTGTCTCATTAAACTGAGGATAGATTGCTGTAAAATGTTGACAGAAGTAATATCAAAAGAGGAAGGTGTAGTTGAAGATGAGATTGTTTTCAGCAAATTGAAGTGGGTGTCACTTGAACGTTTAGAAAATCTCACAAGCTTTTGCTCTGACAATTGCACCTTAAAATTCCCTTCTCTGAAAGATTTATTCGTGATAGACTGTCCCAAGATGAAGATTTTCTCTAGCAGAGTGGTAAGCACACCAAGGTTACTAGAGGTACGACAGAATTGGGGACTACATAAAGGACGTTGGGAGGGTGACCTTAATACAACCATACAGCAGTTACATAAAAATAAGGTATGAATTACGTTGTTGTGGATGTTTTTAATTATTTTTGCATTTGGTAATGCAATCTTAACAATAAAACTTAAGTGCACGTCGCTAAATATTACACTCTATCCTCATGACCTCATCCTCTTGACTTTTTTATTTTTGATGCGGTAAAATAGCTTTTGGATGCAATGTCCTCTCAAATATGCGCAAAAGTACTGCTGTTGGAGAAACTCTTACATTGTAGCTGCTGATATCTGGGTTTGCTAATACTTTTGAAACTAGTACCTTCACTCCTGAAACATGTTAAAAATCTAATACAAACTGACCAAAACAATTGAAATTTGATTGGATTTGGTAGTTGGTGGATTGTGTTTAGAAAATGAAAAATTGAACCTACAGGAGTAGTGGTGGATTTTCATACAGTTATCTAGTAATACTAAACCGAGCTGACCCAAAACACACAGTTAATTTATACCCAGCCCGTTTTAATCAACCAATTCTAAGGGCTAAGCCCAAGGATTGTTGGACATAGGCACAAACCACCTCTATATAGTTGTGAGGTACCATGGCCCTGTAAACTAATGTCTTTATAAACAACTTACACAGTGCGGTGATTGGTAGACAGTTTGATTGCTATGAGTATTGTGACCCTGTTCTCAAGCTCATTAGAGGACATAGCCCAGAAAATCTATTCAATGCGTAATCTTCTAGAATTAAGTTTTGTAATAACTACAAAGCATGGAAATCTTGTCCAAGTCTATCGAGATCGGTAGAGCGAAGAATTATCAGATGAATTAGACTTAAATGGAGCTTTACAAGAATTCAATGAAGCAACTGTAATACAGCAGCCAGACAATGCAGAATAGTGGGACCAGTTAGACAACGAAGAAAGAGAAAATGTTGAAAACGCTATAGTAAACTAACAAAACTGGGTCCAAATCGAATGCCATCTTCTTTGAAACATAGCAAATATCACTTTAATTTCTTAGCCCCGTAACACATTGATATTTATTTCAGCCTAGTTCTAACCTAACTAATAACTTGTATTGATGTTTAGTTTTCGGTATGTCTTGTTGCAGCTGACGTTATTGCCACCGGTTGCCTCTTCTTCATTATCTATTTCTGCACCTACCAGCGCCTACCAACATTCATCGAATCCCTCTAGCAGCCATAAAACCCAGGTACAATTCATCGTTCTCGATATGGATCTTTCATTATAAACAATAGTACGATTTGTTCTAATTTGTCCATTTCTCTTTTAAAAATAAAGAAGTGCATTTGTGGTGTGATAGCTTCTTCCTTTATTAGAGCATCCCATGTAGCTTTGCCTTCACTATTCATATATTATGGTAATATTATCTAGTTATTGATGTGGCTCACCTTATGTCGAGTGATGTTGCCCAGTGAGATTGCTATGTAAATTCTTTGCTTTTACTCCATTCAAAAATGCTACATGATTGAGCCACACATAAAAGAATTCTATTTCATAAGTTGAGTAATGCCACCCTGCAGAACAAGTTAGAAACTGCAGAATTGCTGTTGCTAGGTACTATACTGCTATAAAATCCTGTCCTCACTGCCTCATCTTTTTGTCTTTTGCTTAGTGATGTGGTAGTCATCTTTTTGTATTTTCCTTAGTGGGGGTAAAATAGCTATTGGATAAGATGTGGTAGCTTCACTGTTGCTGAACCTTTAGCAATGCAGCTGCAAATGGTGAGTTTACTTCTTCTTTTTTTATCTAGTACCTTAACTCCCTGAGGTTGTAGAGGCATTAAAAATTCAATATAAGTTTAATAAGTCAATTGAATTTTGATTGAATTTGGTGAGTTGGTGGATTGTACTGGAATGAATCCATAAAATCGAAAAACATAACCAGTTGGATTTCTGGTGTTTTTTTTTTTTCCAAACTGAACCAGTTGGATGTGTGGAATATTTTTATTTTTTTTTGAGGTAAACTGAACCTGGTGGATTTGTTGGTGTATTTGACCAAGTAATATATATTCAATGTTCTTTCCATCAGTTCAAATCAATCGACTCGAGACTTAAAAAAAGCCCAAAACTGGTCAACACAACAAATCTCTTTACATCTTAAGCCTAACTACCTGAGTCTCTTGTTGCAACCACCTCTGAAAACAGCTCCTCCCACATTCCCTTTTGGCAAACCTGCTGCAGACAACATTCCCTCCCTCTCCATCTGTCTACCCGCACCATTATAACCAAGATATTTTCGCGCTCTTATCTCTCTGGTTCATTAGTAAACTTCAGTATGCGTTTTTGTCTCTGTGTATTCCATGCATAAAGAAACGAGTGAATGATGAGTGCTAGGAGGAATCTAAAAGGCAATGAGATAAATATTTTTTTTTCACTTCTTGCAACTACAGATTATTCTAGTTTCGAATTCTCTGTCGGCTGAGAAATTTCCTAGGCGACGGGCTGCCGGCAGATTAGCGTGATTTTTAAAACACTGCTAATACCATCTTCTTCCACTTGGATGTTATACTTTGATGTGGATCTGAAGTAATATCTGATGTTGTTTTGTAGCAGAAAACAGTTCTTAAAATGGAAATAAGTGATGAGAAAGGGCAGCAAAAAGCTTTCAACATAGTCTCCAAATTTACAGGTATTGAGTTCATTGTTTGTCTGCTTGGAAAATGAATCATTTTGTTTTTTCCCCCCTTAAAAAGAATAAAAAAACTGCCATTTCATCCTACTTGGAGCCTCCAGGGGGGTTGACCAAGTAGTTTTGCAAGCCGCTTTTTTGGCTGGCCATCCTTGTTCGAATCACAAGGATGTGTACGAAACATACACGTGTTTTTTTTTGTCTTTTAGTTTGATCCGCATTATGTGTTTTGGTGTAAACTTGTACAGGGGTTTTATCAATCTCATTCGACATGAGGGAGAAGAAGATGACGGTGATAGGAGACATAGATGCTGTATCAGTAGTGAAGAAACTGAGGAAGCAGCTATGTTTCACAGAGCTTGTCTCTGTTGGACCAGCAAATGAGACTGAGGATGAGGAAAGAGAAGAGTCCAAGAATGCAGATGAAAGGAAAGCTGAGCCCGTAAAAATGGAGTGACAGTCGTCAACTTAGTCATTATTTCTTTTTTTGTGTATATGATGATCGAACAAATAATAATGTGTTGATTTTGAAATTATCATATACCCGTGTATGCAAATTAATATCTAAAGCAAACGAGTCTCTGTGAGAAATAATTAAAATCTCAAAATATATTTTGACAAAACTTTACCATGGTGTTTATCGATTAACTATTTTTCAATAAGGATGGTTGACGTGGCATTTATTTTAATTTTATTTTTTATCTTTTAGGAAGTATTTTTACTTTTTTGTCAACTAGATTTTATTAGACGTACTCTATCATATAGATAAGTGTGTTATTTTACTTGTTTCAATTGATTTTGAATTTCTTAATGGCCCTCATTAAGAATTCAGTTTTAAAAAAAAAATTTATGGAAAAAAATAATTAATGTTTTGACAGGTTTTTTCATTTCTCATAAAAGTGATGTCAAAATTTTTATAAAATGAATTTTTAATGAGTGTCCTAAGAGCACTCTTTAGCATGACCCTTTGAATAATAATAAATTTCTCTGTGAGTTTGGCAAAATGAATTGACGAATCGAATTTGAATCGAATCCTAAATAAATCAAATCAAAATGTGATGGATATATCATGATTCATTTTCTATTCGTTTATTAAACGAATCATATATATAAATATTATTTTAGTTGTGATATTATTTAATAACATAAATTACTATAATTTATTTACATTAATTCTTCGTAAATATATACATATGAAATATATAATTAATATATTTACTAAAAATAATTCACTAAATATTGACAATATTATTTTTTTATGGTAATTAACTATAATTTCTCGAATCTTAATTGAAAAATAACAATAACTAGTAAAAGAAAATAATAAAACAAATCCTAAATGAAAAAACGATTCAATGAACTTAAATTCGCATTAGATTCATTTAATAAACGAATCGAATCGAATTGACTCATTTATTAAACAAATCTATTTTTTCAAACTCGTATTCATTTTAAAGCGAATCAAATAGAACGAATAAATGAATCTTAATCCAAATTATCACCCCTAACTTTACCTTCGCTATTACATTTCCTTTTGTACACTTGTCCATAATTAATGGAAACAAATATCCAAAATATTAGTAAAAGAAACCCCAAGGGGTTGCCTCAGTGGTAAAGACTTTGGGTTTGAGTGGTTTGCTCCCTCTCACGTTCAAGGTTCGAATCTCATTAGATGTATTTCCTTGGGGCCATGTCTCTTGGTGTGAAAAGCCAACGACTTACCCTTATCTGTGTTGTGAAACTTCTGAGGGCACGGGACACAGGTCCCGGAGATTAGTCGAGGTGCGCGTAAGCTGACCCGGACACCCTGATTATTCAAAAAAAAATAATTTAATTAGTAAAAGAAATACATGTGTGGGTGAGAGAATATAAGTGAGTCTTGGTAAAATTGTTTGGAAAATTCGCTCACACATAAATTAGGTGAGATTGGATAGTTAAATGAAGAAAATGACCGGCGTAAACACACGTATAACGCAAGCGCACGTATCATTCAAGTAGTATAAAAATATCGATCCCACGAGGACTTAATATCTAAACTATTAATTTTATGAGGTCAAATGATTACTAATATCTAACAAGTTGATTGATTGATTTGAAATGGTTACGATTCTAAATTTAAAATTGTCGAAAATATGTTTTAAGAAAATTCAATATTAAAAACTATCTAGGGTTGTGATTTATTTGCAATATCATTTTAAAGATGAAGTGATTATCTTATAGTTGGGTAACATATTGATTTATTAACCTGGAACACTAAATTATGTGTAAGCCTCTGTCGATGGTCAGACACAAATACCCAGTTTAACCCAATTGAACCATATGTCTATGTCAACCAAATTATTTGGATTCATTAAGTTTAAGTTCCAATTATGGCTACCTCCGCCCGACAGGTATATTCCTATCCTGTAAGGAAATCTATTAAAGGGTTATCTATCCTCAAGGAAGATCGTGGGCTATTGAGTCTAAGGCTGAAACCTAAAATCCATATGTCTAGTTCATTTTAGATTTACCAGATCAATTTTATTAATGGCCAGTTAATGAAAAAGCATTAAGTTTAAGACTCAATAAATAAATCTTTATATTACCCAAGCTATAATCTAACCCTTATAAAACGGTGATATTGGATTTCATCACAACCCCAGATAACTAATTTAGTTACAACACATAACTAGGGCTAGTAAAAACTTGGAAATAAAAGACATAAAGTAAAAATACGGTAAAGTAAATACTGAAAAGTAAATTACAATAAAATAAAATGCTAAGGTAAAAAGAATTACTTTTAATACTACTAATTTAGATATCTCCCATAAAATAATATATAAACTTGTGATTCTTTTTCCAACCAGCCATAAAGGCGGTAACCTGATTAAGTCAAATTAAGTCCAACCAGCCATAAAGGCGGAACCAAAATTAAATTACCAACCGACCAATCTGGCGGTATCCTTTATTAGTCAGGTTTAAATCAGATTAAAATGAATTACCAACCGACCAATCTGGCGGTATCCTTTTTAAGTCGATATTTTAAATAGTGAATATATTATTTTTAAGGGAGATTAATCTAAATAGTAACAGTAAAAGAATTACCTTTCACCCTAGCTGGGGGAGTTACCTCCTCATGGTAAATAATAAAAACTGTAAAAAGTAAAAATTAAAAATTAAATTACTATATTAACAAAACGTAATTAAAATTAATTACAAAACTAAAAACTAAAAACTAAAAATTAAAAGAAAGTAGAGAGAGAAACTCTCTCTTTAGAAAGATTATAAGAGAGAGAGTGGTGCCTTCAATTCTGAAATCTCGAGCTCAATTTATAGGCATCGGTAGGATTCCAGCGTCCCGACGCCAGATACCTCAGCGTCGCTACGCCAGATTCGGTCGACGTGGCACGCTCTGGTTCGCTGGTTTGAAGATTCTGGATAAGCTGATAAGGTGACACAAGGCGCGGTAGTTGGGCTTCAATTATTGTGACACGTGGCGGCTTCTGATTGGTCGCTGAGATTCTTATCCGCCGCGTGTCAGATAAGGATATGATATCCAATAATTGATGCTGACGTGGCGCTGACGTGGCAGTGAGGTGGCGGTGACGTGGCGACACGTGGGAAAGAGACTGTCGGCATCGTAGAATTGCGACACGTGGCACTTCCTGATTGGCTGACGATGACGTGGAGGTGAGGTGGCAATGTTGACTTGTTGACTTGCTGACGTGGCTGATGACATGGAATGACACGTGGAACACGTGGCGATGATGACTGTCGGCACCGTAGGATGCAGACACGTGGCACGGCTCATGTTAGCAGATCGGCTGTGATGGTGACACGTGGCACGGCGCATTTTAGCAAAGTCAAACTTTTCTCAGATTCTGATTTGTGGACTCGGCGCACGTTAGCACTGTTCGGCGCATTTTAGACGTCGCTTAAGACCAAAATATCCACGTTGACGCATTTTTGTCCGTTTTTGCCTCAAATTGCCTCCAATGCTTTCCAAACTTTATTTATCTGCAAAATAACACAAAACATATCAAAACGTTCACAAAACTCAAGAAACTATACAAAATATTAGGTTAAATGAGTGGGAAATAGTGATAGATTTACCACTCATCAGAAAACACAGATTTATATGATTTGAAATTAGGCTTGTTTTCACAGGCTTGACCCTACATATGATTACAATATTTCCTTCAACTGTCTAATTATATACACCTCATATCACGTTCCGAGGTTCGGTTTCGTGGTGTATGGTTCATGGTTTAATTTGATTTTCAGATTTTGAGTTCGAATTCAGGGAGTGTGTTTCTTTTAAGAATTTGGGACGGACATAAATTTTATCTACTCTACTTAAACCCGAAAGAATTAATTTGACTGTTGAATTTTCAACGATTTCAAATAAAAAAAAAAAAAAAAAAAAAAAAAAAAAAAAAACCTCATATCACATACATGTTTTTTCTTGAAAGGGTTATGGCGAAGATAGGGTTTGATTGATTATTTATTTTCAATAAGAATAATTGATGTAGCGTTTATGAGAGGGTGAAGTGGCATGTTATTGAAAGGGTTGTGGCGAAGATGGGGTTCGATTAATTTATATATTTTAGGAAGTATTTTTAATTTTTGACAATTATATTTTTCTCAATTTGAGATGTTTATCAAAATTTCGTATCTCTTGGTGTATAGTAACATCTCTAATTGTAGAGTCGTTTGGCTTTAGAGCGTAATCTAATCACCTGGCTAAGAGTATAATCTATCCTCACTGACGTGTCGTTTAAATTAGAACGTCATCTAATCTCATTTTACAAACATTATATGTCGTTTTTCCTATTATTTTTTAATTCTGTTTCCGCTATCCAATTGCTATTGGCTCTTACATATTGAAGAATGGTGGAACCTTATTATCTAGTGGAATTTGTACTATTTGATGAATTAGAAATCAAGTAGAGCAACTACTAAACGAATTTGTATCCCATATAATTTATCATGATGTCTTAATTAACTTGTAGTTTTTTTAATCTGTCAACTTAATTTCATTCACAATCTTCTTAGCAAACTGAACTGAAAACAAAAAGCATATAATTTAATTTCCTATTTAATGGAAATGCACATTCAGCTGAGGAATGAAGTTGCTTTTTTGGCTTTGACAATCTGATCATTTACTTCATTGGTATTTGCATTGGGCTCTTCTCCCCTCTCCTCCTCAGCCATTATTTCTGCAGATCCCAAAAAGACCAGTTTTGCGTGACATAGCTTTCCCAGTTTCCTCCCCATAGATATTGTGTCTAAATTGCATCCAGTAACAGTCATTTTGTTGTCCTCCGTTCCAAATGTTATTGAATTTATCCCTGTCGAGTTCAGCCAGCAAAGCCACTTAAATATGCCCCCCACATTTAATGACATATTATATTTTCATTTTTAACTCATCCTATTCTTGGGCTGAGCAGATTCTAAAGAGGAAAATATAAATTGTGCTCTAACCCCGCTAATGGGCAAAGAGACAATTATGTTATCATTATGATGCTATTGACAAAAAATGATAGCAATAATTTAAAACTCAAAATACCTTTAAATTGAGAGACTATGTTGAAAGCTTTTTTCCGAGCTCGGTCATCATCTATTTCCAACTTAAAAATTGCTTCCTGTTACAAAAACAAATATTAGAAATAGTTCATATATCAAGTACAATATATACCAAGTCAAAAAAAAAAAAAAAAAAAGGGAGGCTAGATAAAATCAGACTCAAAATCAAAACTCATTCGTGTTTAGAGAATAAAAAACATACTTACTTAATTCACTTTATAGGCTTCAGATATCAAAACCATCTGAATTAAAATAATCTTTAGTTGTAAATCAGATTCCTCTTAGCGATCATCACCCACTTGTTTATTTTATTATGCATATACTCATATACATGAAATAATCTTACACACGTATTGGGTAGAACTCATCTTTATAAATGGGATAATAATCATACATATGCAATTATCAATGAAACAATCTTAGGCACATATTGGATATAATAGAAATCATTTTATACATGAAACAGATGCATATATGCATATATATATATATATTATATAGTATAAATCATTTTTATACATGAAACGAATCCTTAAAAATATGTACATGTAATGATGGAAAGACGGTTCAGATATAAATAAACCCACATTGTTTTTGTTTTTTTTTTTTGGAAACGATGGAAACCCCGTCACCAAACCACTCATTCTGGGCCGCGGCGCAGGTAAAACCACCGGCTGTCCAGGCTCTTACAAGAAGTGCACTCCCTGGATTCGAACCCAGAACCTCAAGGAAGGTGAGATCCTGGACCCTACACCACCAAGTCCACATGCCAAGCTTTAACTTAACAATATTGGGCACGATAAGAGATGTTATAATCCACCTCTCTTTTAGAATCGAAAATTTTGGCAACGGTCCATATGTTTGGGCTGACCTTCCCCACAAAGAACTTACTTTCATAGCAATTTTTATACCCACACATTATGTAAAATCCGTTCTTAAAAATTGACCTGTAAGAAGAAAGAATCCAAATGCTTATGACTCAGTAAGAGTTGTGAAAAAAAGCAAAAATACCTTGAATCAAACTCAAAATAAAAAATTCATTCAGAGGAATATGCTCCAAACATTTAGTATTTGGAGAATAGAGAACATATTTACTTTCATTTTATTGATTTCAGATATCAAAACCATCTGAATTAGAATAATTTGGTCATGCCTCTCATCATCCAATGTTTATTTATTATAGATATACATGAAATAGTCTCACACAAGTACCTGGTAGAACTCATCCTTATTAATGAAATATTCTTCTTCTTTTTTTTTTTTTTTTAAATAATAATAATAATAAATGATCTCAAGAGCAGGCAAAGCATCAAACGAAAATCTAATATCCCAACTAGGTTGGCATCCAAGATCTTGTCAAATCATATGTTGTCTAAACCTATCAAGAACTTATATTAAATAGATAGATAAAGTTCAATACATAGCAAATAGAAGAAATAAAGAGAAGTCTAAGCTAAACAAAGGAAGACACCATCCTAGTTAAAATATTTTTTAGTAAGCCCAGGAGGAAAACTTGAGAAAGGAAAGAGTACCGACCTCCAACCAAAAACTTCGTTAAATAAGAGCAAAGAAAGAGGAAAACACAATTAAGAAAATTTATAATTAGAAAATACATTAGCTTCATGAGAAAGTGAAAGAGAACTTCATTATTCCACCAAATGAATTCATAGCAGAAGTTTACTAATTAAAGAATAAGATGGGTATGAGAGCAAACATGCCTTGAATCTACTGTTGCTGCTAGAGATATTGAGGGAAGGATTGTTGCTAGCAATATCTTCAACACTAGCGTAAGGTGGCACCGGTTGCTGCAAGACAGACAGAAAAGGAATCAGAGATTAAAACAGATGGAAAGAAAATTGAAAACTTGTCATCACGTGTTACTGTAGCACGCGGTTTGGCATTATAAAAGGAAGCTTCTGAGTTCATTTTTAATTATCCCAAAAACGTGAGTGAAGATAGAGAGTAAAGTGTTTGAGAGTTTTTTGTAAAGCTTTGTAATTCTTTTGTGAGTAATATAAAAGAAGAATTTTCTCTCAATTCACCTCTATTTTTGTGTGTTTAATCACAACATCCCAAAGAGTGCTTACTGAGATAGCAACTTAAAAACTGAGTGAAGAGGGACCTAAGTGCTTATGGGACTCAGTTAGAGTCAATGAATAGATAGAGGCGAAGAAAGCAAACAGACGTTTACTAATTAAAGAATCAGATGGGTATGAGAGCAAACATGCCTTGAATCTACTGTTGCTGCTAGAGGGATTGAGGGAAGGATTGTTGCCAGCAATATCTTCAACACAAGCGTAAGTGGCAGTTCGTGGCACTGGTTGCTGCAAGAGTCAAGACAGAAAAGGAATCAGAGATTAAAACAGATTGGAAAGATAATTGAAAACATGTCATTACTTGTTCAATTAACTTGGTTAAATCCTCAGTAAATGTATCTGTTTGTATTTTTTTTTCAAAGAGAATATTTGATGACGGAGTTAAAAATGTTTAAAAGAATAAAAGTTGTAAATAATAATTTTATTGAATGAATGATAATCAATAAATTAGGGTTAGACAGTATTTTATGTTACAACTTAAATAATACTAAATTACTAAAGGGATAATTTGAATTATTATTACTAATAGGGTGGGGGGCTATTTGCATGGCTAGCTAGGTTACTTACTATATTTGAATGTCTTAATTAAATTCGGTTTCAAAAACTGCATATTCACAATATTTTACAAACTCACCTGAAACATGAGACTCCTTTTTCTATCATGGCATGCTGCAAGATTGTTAACCGAATCCAGGAACCGAAGTAACCATTGATCAATTTTCTTCACAGCTTGGTTGAATTGTCTCTCTGAGTTCTCCTTGTCATCGATTAGTGTATGAACATCATAAGTGAGGTTTCTAAGATCCGTGAACAAATGGCAGAGCGACCAATATGGATAGGATCTATAGCGATCAGCATTCTCAAGAAGGTAATGCACTTCTTTCACTTTGCAATATAGATGTTTCAGTCCTATATTATTCAAGAAAGAACTAGCCAGGTTATCTAGTCTATCGCACAGTGATCCAAAGAGTGACTCGAGCTCCTTCACCATTGAGTCAGCTATGGATTCTAATTTCTTCACAATATCATTCACAATTGCTTCTACAAGTGTCGCCTCAGGCCTAAAAGTTTTGAATGTAACTACATGAGTAACATGGATTAAACGTTTTATTTTTTTGAAGGAATATTAACAATGGAGAGTTGAAGATTAAATTGTTACCTGGTGGCCTTGGAATCCCATCCAGCAAGATTGGATGCTTCTACCAATTCATCTTTCCATTTCTCTACTTGACCAAAACTTCCTTCCTGCCAGCGAACATCTGAAGGAAGTACCTTGTAGAAAACTGGGATGACAATTTGGTACTTTTTCTGGCATTCCATAATCTTTACAAGTTGCTGCATACACGATTCTGAAAAAGGAAAGCGTTCTGAGAAAATAATTACCGAAATCTTTGAGCCTTCGATTGCTTTGAAAAGCTCCGGCATAGTCTCCGCTCCTTTCTGAAGTCGCTCATCAGAGAAAGCTTTGACTCTTTCTCGACGAAAAGCATCAAAGAGATGGCTTGAAAAGTCATCAAGGACATCCTCTCCGGAATTAACGTAGACATCGTTTTCATATTTCCATTGAGGATGAAGACGGAAAGGAGATGAAGGTGATGATGATGAAGATGAAGAAGCCATAAACAATATTACTTATTATTTATGCAATCAAAAAGAGACACCAGCTAGCTTCATTTTTCATATCATAGATCCAAAAATATCCTTTATTAATTTCTTTTAAAGGATTAATTAGATCCGATGATATATTTCTATAGATTATCACCAAAGAAGAGAGGACTATGAGCAAAAGTCAATGAAGAAGAAGAAGAAGATGATGAATCCATAAACAAAACTTGTGAAATCAAAAAGAGTTGCTTCATATCATCCAATAAACCTTTCTTTCATAAACAAAAAAAACTCAAGCAATTAATTAACTTTGCATCAAAAAAGAAAAGCTAGCTTCATATCAATTTCTGTTTATGATGAAAACAACAAACTCTTAATAGCTAAAGGAAGCAGAAGAGGGAGAGAAAAGTGATGGGGTTGATGAAGCCATAAACAAAACCTAATCACACACTGTGACTCAGAGAAATATCAAGACTGTGTAAAAGTTTATTTGTGGGGGGATTTGGAAAAAAAAAAAATTTGATGATAAGATTAAGATCATATTCACTGATCTCATGATGAGTTGGTACTGTTCCTAGTCAAAACATTAAAAAAATTCCAGGGCTTTAATTATCTGACCACTCATGATATGTGAGGTGTCGTCAATTAAATAGGTTTTAACAGAATTACCTAAAGATAACTGTATTAATTGTTACCCCCAAACCGTGTAAGAAAATATCCAAACATTCTAATTTTTTCTTCCTCATATTGTTTGCAGACTGGCCTCACCCCGCCTATGATTTTTGATTTTTTTTTTTAATTATTATTGTTAAAGGTTTTAATTTTTTTATTATATTCTTAATTATGATACGATAAAAAATATCAAAATATAAAAATCTTCTTAGATCTCAACAATGGACCCTAATATTTGTTCCTCATCCCACAGGAAAACGTCTGAGCAATAAAATAAACACCAACTCAACTTTCTTTCTTGCAGTTTTCAAAATACATCAATAACTCATTGACATTATAATTATATAAATATTGTTATTGTTTTTTTCTTGTTTGACTATTTTTTTTTGGCGACATACTAATAAATGAGGGTAGAAAATTTATTTAAAGAATCTTATTTCAATTAGATATATCTTATTAACACCTCTTTAATTATATTATTTATTAGAAAATTTTATAATTTAATATCCCTGTAGTGCAACAATCCATCACTCAAAACTCCCATTCGAAGATTCAACTTTATGGAGGAGAGATTAAAGAAGTGGGACAGAAGACAAAATTAACCTTGCGTACTTTACGGGTGAATTTCAATAGTTTACGATAAAAATAATATAAAAGAAAAGAATACAAAATATCATGATAAACAGCTATCATAATTCTGACACTCATTCATCAACCTTTTTCTTTAATCATGATATTTACAATTATGGACCAATTATATTATTCTTTTTATAATATAGTATATATTTTATGTCCATATTCACATTGCAGATGGTAAACTTAGGCGTCGGCATGGTGGAAAGTGGGACCGGGTCAAGTTATAAAATAATAAATTTTATTTTTTATTTTTAAATCTGAATATATTTATTTGTAATAAAAATTTTAAGATCCAATTCAAAAAATATCACAATTTTTATTTTTTATTTTTCTCCCTCTTGTAAGTATTAAAAATACTTTAGAATTTATTCTTTTAATATAAAAATAAAAATACAAGAACCCATCCAGCCTTAACCATCCCTAATCTATAGTTTTTATATTTGGGAAGGGACAATAATTCCTTTAGAAAATAAATTAGTAGTTTATAGTTGAGACACCCAGTTCCCCTTATCAGTTAACAAGCAAGATCATCCTTCAAAAGCAAAAAAAAAATAAAAAATTGGACCAAAATTCAAAACAGGCCAACAAATTAATGATCTCCAGTTTCTACTTCATTTAAAAAAAAAAAAAAATCCAACCAAAATGATAAACGAACCTGTTTGTGAAAATTGAAGTCATCGAGTCGAGCTCCGGGCTGGCACCGGCGAAATGTCTGGTGGCTCAGAAATTGACTATCATGTTGCCATAGATTTGACAAAAACATATTATACCTCTAAAGATCCAAGTGTTATTGCTACCGAATATGCATCTGAAACATGAAAAATAACTGTTGTTAGAAAGAAGAAAGTTGCTGCAAGATTTGATTTTGGGTTCATTTTTTGTGAAGATAATTTACAAATGTTCAAGTGGGGTTGATTAGTTTCATGGTGATAACAAATCAAAGCCATGATTGGTTCAAGTCAATGCACTGGTCTATGCAGCAGTTTCTTTCTCTGTTCTTCGCTGTTTGTAGTCTTTTCATTTGTTATTTTCTATTAGAAAATGACACCCTCAATATAATATCCTGAGTTTTTGGAAATATTTTCGGAAAATATCCGCACTGCGGTTAAGGTTTCGAAATGAGACGATATTGGAGAATAAAAATATAAATTTGAAATATAACTTTGAATTATTAAAATAGAGATTCGTTACATTGGAAATCACGAAATTCGAAAGAACCGTTTAAACTATTTCTGCATATTGTTTATATTGAGATGCTTGTTATTTTGCCTATAAAAATAGAAACAAATCTCCAATTGGGATGATTTTAGAACCATCGAACTCGTTTTTCCGAGACGAACTACTTTCGTGTTGAGCATTTTTCAAAATTCGTATCACAAGGGCTGTAAAGATGTTAATTTCGAAATTTCCTCAACATTGGAGCCAAAATGTGAATTTCGGGATCAATTCATAATTTTTAAAAAGTTATCTATGAAAAGGGGTGAATATTCAAAAATTAAAAAAAGGGGCATAACTCATCTAAGGGTGGCCGCAAAAGCCCAAGCCCGGCCCGGCGGGCTAAATTACCAAGCCGGGCTTTAGGGACAAGGACCGGCTCGGGCCGAGCCGGGCTCGAAGATTTAAGCCCGGGCTTAAATTAATTAAAAAAAAATTTAGTTTGATGCATTGAAACTTTTGAGGTATTTACTTGTAAATTTTGGATTGTTAGTTCATGGATGATACATTGAAAATTTTGATGTATTTGTAAATTGTTTAGCAATTTTTACATTTAGTATGAATGTATGATATATTTATATAATATAAATTTCATTTGATTTTTTTTTTTAAAAGGGCCCCTTATTTTGGCCCGGACAGGGCTTTTTTCGGGCCCGGGCCAATTTTTTTAGGCGGGCTTTTCATTGCCACACTTACTCATCCAAATATCCGGGGAGAGAGAAGAAAAGAGAGAGAAACGGAGATTGGCCGACAGACGGCCCTCTGGCCTCCATCTCCATCGAATGCCACCTCCATCAGAAGCGTCTCGTCGAGGCGATTCCGATGGTGGGTGGCCCATCACCTCACTCGCTATGGGTGGGGCCCACGCACTTGTTGAAGTTGCGGTGGAGATTGGTCTGATCCCACCTTGTTTCTTCGATCCACGTATCAAGCCACCGACCAAATCGAATCCCTTGAAGAGTACTACAAGATGGTGGTAATGATTTCTCCAATTCATGCTCGGTGGCACGCAAAATGAGGTAAAATGAACTTTCTGTGGGGCCCACATAGCTCGAAACCTCCAAACAAAATATTGACCACACCAACATGTTTGTTAGCTCGTTCAGAGTATGTTGGTGTCCTTTAAATCTTGGTAAGACATCTCGGTGAAAATTCGATATTTTCAAGTTTCTCGTTTTGTAATTGGATGCTTCCAGTAGTGTCATAAAGTAATGTTTTGACTTATATTGAATTGAATAGGTTAGAATGTATCAAATTTATGTTATTGATAGAATTCGGGTGAAATCGGAAAAAAAAATGGATCGATCTGGTAGGATTAGTGAGTTTCCGGTAAAGTCAAATTTCACGCGTGTTTGTGTTTTAATAGATATAATGATATATATATGAGTTAAATATGATGATATAATAATGTTCATATGGTTTTAGAGAATTTCAGAGTGTCTAGGATCTTTCTATAGTGTTATCAGAATCTTTTGTAAAAGATTTTCCGAAAACATAGAAATCGATGATTTAAGTTATCTGGTTATTCTAAAATATTATATTATGATGTAATAGAGGATTAGAAGTGTTTAAGGTGAAACGGAATAGTCTCGAAAAGTTTCAGAATCCTCCGTATCATTTTCGGAGAAGGTTTTCTGAATTTTAGCCAAAAATGGAATGCAATGCTATATATATGTTATATTAGATGTATTATGAGTAAAGAAACTAAAATCATTGAAGACATACTTGATTTGGGTATTTCGGGAAGATCCGGAAGTTTGTTATAGTTGACTCTAGAGTTTCGTATGACACCGATTCTGATTGTATCTGTCGTTTGTTTGACAGATTTGACTATGATCAAGAGTCTTCACGAAATGAGCTAAATATTCCATGCGATGATGAGTACTGGACATATTGGTTACAATTTATTTTGATAAAATATATATGTGTGTGTGTAGACTTAGTTTTATTGTTTCATAAATTACGAGTTATTTGTCAATAGATGAGGGATTTGACACGTATATATTATGAGCCTATTATGTGCATAGATAAGTTTGCAACATTGATGTTTTTCAAAGTATGAATTTATATATGTTTTCTTAAATGAATTTCAAGGTAAAGCATTAAATGATTTCGTTTTCATAAAGTTTATATTTTATTATAAAAGAATGGATCGATTATTGATTGTATTAAAATAATGAGTTTGTAATATATGAGAAAGCTTTTGTGAGTTTTGATATACATGAGCATGTGCTTTAGAAATATCTTTTATGCTAGTGTGCACTTCGTGTACATATATGTGCCATATTATTTACCGTAAGACGAGGTCTCATGTAGCTAGATTTGTTTTTGATGCCATATATTACCATGGAGGTGTCTCATGTTGCCTGTTTTGTCGTATTGTCATGAGGATTTTATGTTCTGATGTACTAGTGTGCATATATGTGCCCGATTATTTTCCATGAGATGAGATCTCATGTTGTTAATTTTGATCTGGATGTTAGATAGTGTTATGATGATGTCCATATTACCAGCTTTATCATATTGTCATGAGAGTGTATACAAATGAATTAATAATTTTATTTTATACTGATTTACTAATGTACGCGAGGCTATGGCCGAATCCCAATATTTATGACAATGTTAGGAGAAGACGTCTCAGTTTTGATAGTTGTATATGTATTTTCATAGTGCATTAGTTTTTCATGATTTAAGAATTATGTATTATGATTTACGATTTATGTTTATAATGTGTGTGAAGGGTTTTGATTGATGAGTTGGTAATGTGTAATAGCAGTGCTGGTTAGAAAATTCATTCAGATAGTATGATATGTAGAAACTAGTGCATATGACTGTATATTATGTGTTCAACATATTTTGGAAGTTCTGTCATATGTTATAATATATATATTAATATAACTTTAACCAATTTTTCTTCTTTCAGTTATGGTTTGAGTAAGGTTATTTATTGAGTTTTATAACTCAATAAATATAGTTTGCTAGTTTTATAGATTGGCGACCATGTTGATCAGTCATTCAAGTCATTGGAAAGTCATGCTCGAGAGGACAAATCATCCAAGTTGCAATAATTATTAACTTTAACCTATTTGACGTTGTTATCTATATCTCAGGTATAATACGGATGACCTATGACGGATGGATTATACTATGCAATGATCTCGACTTGCATAGTTTAGTGAGATTATCTGTGGTCGTCATAATCTATGAGTGGGTGGATTATGAATACGAAATTGGATTTCATGACGAATAAACCTAAATTTATAGAGTCCCACAATATGAAGTGTACTCGTTGAGCACTTGGGCAATTGATATAAATAATACAGATTATTCATAATACTTCAACGGATTAAATGAGTTAATTCGAATCGTTTAATCGGTTAAACGATAACACATACTTTTGGGGATTTTGATCATTTAATAATTATTGTGTATTTGTATTTGATACATAATTTGATTAGATACACATTAATCATTTTTCAAATGAGATTTTGACATATGTGATGAATATATGTATTTGTTATTTAATATTAATAAAAATACATATATAATAATAATTATAATAATTAATTATTTAGATATTTAATTATTAAATATTTGAATAATTAAATAATATTCATATTTCATAAATGTTATGAAATATGTTTAATTATTATTGGAACATATGGTATGATTTGATTAAACTTTATGTGTGCAATTATGATTGGTTAACATAAAGTTTGATTTTATTAATTGAATAATTTTTTTTCCAAATGACCAAAATAACCCTATTGAGTCGGTCACACCTCCATTTATTTGGAAAATTATTTCTTCTTCCCTTATGAAATCCACCATTGCTGAAACCAAAAGAAAGAAAAACCCAAGGATTTGTTTGATCAAATCATGAAGGAAATAAAGGAAAATTCAAGAAAAGGGCTTAGGAAATTAGAGATTAAAATGTAATCTTTAATCTTCTTGAGCTTGGAAATTTGTTTCTTATTTTATTGAATTATTATAATGGTTCTAGGGTTCTTTTGTTTCTTAAATTTGGGGCTTTTGGTTTTGGTGGATGAATTAGAAGAATTGGAGCATATGTGAAGTAGTTTTGGGCAATATTATTGTAATATTGGTTCAATTTAATCATTTGATTATATATTGTCATTCTATAGTGTTATGACCACTCTTGTAATGCCTAGAATTGTTCTTGGGTGGTGACTTTGATTGGTGTTTTGATTAATTGGATTAATCTTGAAAAATTGGATTTAAAGCATGAAAATTGGCAATTTTATGTTCTGGATCATATCTGGAAAAATCAGTATTTATGTTGGTGAATTTTATGTCATATAAATGTATTGGATGTGTTTTGGGTGTTGGAACAATTGTCGGAAATAGTTTACGAGTTGAAATAAGCGAAAACGGCCAAAAGCGACATTACCGGGTGACTTTTGAATCAACCGGGTGACGGTTGTCCAAATAGTGAATTTTCACTGTTCGCGCAGCCCATGAACTGCCATAATACTATTGGGGTTGACCTAGACAGCCCTCATAAGTGTTGGGTGGTCGGTTCGGTCAAAAATATATTTTACGTCGTTTTGCGGAAAAATATTTTTCGTAAAAGTTTCGCGACGTTTCTAAGTTGTTTATGTCGTTATTTGATATCGAATAAACTTGTTTAGGTGAAGTATGAATAAATTATTCATATTAGATATTGAATAATTTATTCGGTAATTTAAAAAGGTTTTAAAATTACGATTTCACCCGAAACCCCAACAACTCGTCCCCTTAGATAGGGTATGAGTGACACGAAGACATTAAACTGAAAGAATTTCCCCTATAAAACAGATTAATTGCCTGAATATAAAGCTAAAATATAATCTGTAACAATATCATATATATATATATATATAGGATCTCCAGGATCCATCTCAAAATAATCATACATATGTATATACATCAACATATCTAATATAAGCTTTATGCCTATAACAAAATAATAATCCACACATAGAAGATATATATAAAACCTTCATCCCAAAAACATAACAAAGGCCACTCTATTATTGGCACAATCTTCCTTTACTGGCATAAAATGATGAAGAAACAACAATGGATAAAATCAAGGGTTTACTAATCTTCTTAACTTGTAAAATTAAAGAAATGAGTAAGCTCGCGCTTAGTGCAATTGATCACATCTCAGTGTCGTGGATAAACAAGTAAGGTGGATCAAATACTTCTTTTATAATATAAATAAATACATAAGTTTGTAAACTGATGTATAAAATATTTACTTAAAATCATAAATCTAATTTATCATAAATCTCATTCTCGAGAAGAATACTCTGTATAAAATAAAATTGTTCATTCATCTATATACACACTCATGACAATACGGCAAAGCTGACAACATGAGGCATTCTCACGACAATAACTAACATCCGGAGCAAAACTGGTAACATGAGATCCCGTCTCAGGTAAATCATCTGGCATGTATATGTACACGGAGTATATCCTAACATAAAAATCATTTCTAAATTACATGCTCATGTATATCAAAATCATGAAAATTTTCTCATATATCACAAACTCGTGATTTCAACATAATCAATAGTTGATCTATTCTTTTATAGCAAAATATAATTTTTTTAAGAACTAAATCATTTAATGCATTACTTTGAAAATTCATTTAAGAAAACATACATAAATTTATATTTTGAAAAATATTAATTTTACAATCTTATCCACGCACATGGTGAGCCGACTACAGAGAAAAAAACAATGCAGTAGGACCATCCCCGCCTAGACCCTACCAAGGTTCCGATTCGGAACTGGAACCGAATCGGAACCGAACCGGTTGGAACCAGACTGTTCCGATTCCAATCGGTTCCGATTCCGGAATCGAACCGGAATCAGTTGGAACCGCTAGAACGGTTGGAATTGGTTTGAATTTATATAATAATTATATTTTTTTAAATAAGAATTTTATTCGTAATTTAATGTAATTATGTAATGTAAGTGTATTATATAAATTCAAATTCATAATTTTAAATTATATTGATTTATCAATCTCAAATTTTTATTTTCAATAAAGCAAAAAAAAAAAAAAACCGAATGGAACCGAAACCGAATCGGTTAATTTCGGTTCGGATCTGGTTCCACACAAAGTGGAACCGGAACCGGACGTGGAACCGGAACCGGACGGTTCGGTTCTGATTCCGAACCGAACCGTCGGCCAGGTCTATCCCCGTCAACGATATCACGATCATCTAAAGAGACAACAACATTTTCGATAGAGAACATAACCCTAACTACAGTATATGAAAGAATGTGCAAGAAACATGATTTAATCACTCTCGTAATCTTACCGAAATTTCTACAAAGTTATGTCTATAGTTTAGACTTCCATTATACAATCGATACTCAACAAACTTACATTCATAAACGATTCACAATATACACACACCCACAAATCAATTCAACATCACTAGCCTAATTCTCGGGCTTACATTAACTTCCTGCACATGTTCTTACTCGACCATATTCTCCGATTAAATCTGTCATTCACTTCCAACCACAAAACAATCATTTATATAGTCTAAGTAAGTAAATTAATCACATTTTAAAATCAATTACTTTCCGAAATAAAAATACACATAAATTGAATATAACGATAAATTACATAAAAATCAAGATTCAGATGTTCATTACTACTTAGAATGATCGAGACAACACGAAGGGAGACTCGAGACATCGGCGCTGAAATTGAGTCCGAAAAATCTAAGAAAATCGTTAGTTTCCTGCGATAACACCACCGTCAAAATATTCAACTCGTCGAGCTCTACGTTTCCCCTAAAAAGGACCTTGTCGAGATCGACTTTGAATCGGACAGATCGGGACCAAAAACTCTCTTTTCTCTCCTATCTCTCTCCCTTTTGATTCTATCATGAAACTACCTCTGAGAAAATGAAAATGTGGTGCAAATTATTATATACTAGTATGACAAATATCATTTGCCTCCCCTCAAATTAATCATTTCATCATTTTTAATTCAAACTTTTACAAACCCAACAATTAATCCCCTAAATATCCAATACACACAAATTAATAATATATTCAAAGACTTTAGTATTTTAAAAATGATCACACATATCTCTTTTGGGGACACACGAACCCCAAGGTTTGTTTTGAAAAAAAAAATAAGAAGAGAGAGAGGTATGCGTGTCCAAAAAGAAGGGGTGACAACATAAATGAATGATGAGGGAATACTAATGTCTATATTAGGTCGGTTCAATCAATAAGTATCATGTCCTTGTGTGAGTCTCCGATCACATGAGGATTTTAGGGATTTTTATCATCCCTATTCAAAAAGGTTTTATGTGACTATTTTTTAAAAACAGTGAATATTTTTGACCAATTAATGAAGCTATAATATCTAAATATCATTTTCAATTTATTAATTGAAAATACTCCCTCCTCTCCTATACTCATCCAAAAACTGCCCAATTACCATTTATTAATGTAAATTTAAAATGATGCAGATTTAAATTGCACCCTAATGATGTGATTCTCGTTTAATGGAGATTAAATGGAATCGTTTATATTTATAATTATATCTTATGATGATTGGGACTGGTTACTTAAAAATATTAATAGGTGTGAATATGTTTTGCAATTGCACCTATAAATTAATATATGTCATGCTAAGAGAATTGATTAACCTCTTATTTTCAGTAACGTAAGCTCTCTGCCTCCTCTAGAAAAAATAACCCTAAGTTTATTAAAGACAGTCAAGTTTGGACCACATAATCCTTCTGTGGTCTATGGCAATTAATGATTATTACCCTCACCTCTATTTCCTTTTTCCTTAGTCCACCCTTCTTCCTTTTCAATTTTCCTTTTTTTTTTTTACCAATGGTTCATCGAAACAAGGTGCTTTCCCCTGAGCTTATCGATTTTCCTCTCTCCCATCTTATTATTATTTTTTTTTTTTTGTGATTTTTATTACCCGGATTTATTTATTTAAATTTCACTAATAAGTAGTCGTATCAATCCAATAATTTTATTGGTTTATTAGTTGTTTCCTATTGATCTTTTCTTCATCTTATAAAAGGTCTATTGCAATGAGATTTGAATGTAAAATCTATGATTTATCTGTAAGTTTCTAGTCTAATTACTTAAGACATCTTATATAATAATATCCTAATTACAATAACCTCGAGATGAATCAATCTATTGATATATGAGATCATCATGATGTTTTTAAATATTTCTATTCAAGAGGTTATCAACAACCAAGATATCGATATACTCTCAGATAGACCAATATTTATTTTAACAACTAAGCTTAATTAGGCAATATGAGAAGCAAGCGAAGGTTATGAGAGAGAATATTTGATGACTTGGCAATAAAGTTCGTCAAGAAAGCAACTACTAAAGGAATTTGTATTCCATATTCATAATGCATAGCTTGTAGTTTTTTTCCATCCAACAACTTTCAATCACAATTTTCTTAGTATTTGAACTACTGAAATCAAAATGCATGTAATTTAATTTCCTATTTAATGGAAATGCACATTCGGCTGAGGAATGAAGTTGGCAATTTACTGGCTTTTTTGGTTCTGACAAGTTGATCAGTTACTTCATGGGTTTCAGACTCTTGCTTCTTTTTTGCCTTGGGCTCTTCTCCCATCTTCTCAGGCATTTTTGCAGATCCCAAAAGGACTAGTTCTGTGTGACATAGCTTTCTCAGTTTCGTCCCTATAGATATTGTGTCTAAATTGCATCCAATAACAGTCATTTTGTTGTCCTCCGTACCAAATGTTATTGAATTTATCCCTGTCAATTTCAGCCAGCAAAGCCGCTCAAATATGTCACTTTGAAACTTCAACTAAAAAGAATCAATGACATCATATTTTCATTTTAACTCGTCCTATTCCTGGACTGAGCAGATAGTAAAGAGGAAAAAAATGGAGATATAACCCCGCCAATGGGCGGGAAGAGAATTAAATTACCATTATGCTGCTATTAAAAAAAAAAGGATATATAGTAATAAGTTAAACCTCAAAGTACCTCTAAATTGAGAAACTATGTGGAAAACTTTTTTCCGGGCTTGGTCATCATCTATTGCCAACTTAAAAATTGCTTCCTGTTACAATAACAATTATTAGAAATAATTCATATATCAAGTATATAATAATAAAATAAAAAAAAAGATAGGCAATATAAAATCAGACTGAAAATCAAAACTCATTCAAAGCAAACTTATAGTGCTCGGAGAATAGAGAACATACTCACCTAATTCACTTTATAGGCTTCAAATATGCAAAACCATCTTAGTTAGAATAATCCTTAATTGCAAGTCAGATTTCTCTTATTAATTATAATCTATTTGGTTATGTTATTATTGATATACTCATATAGATGAAATAATATTATGTTCGTATTGGATAGAACTCATTTTTATACATGAAATAGTCATACACATGTAATGGATCATGAAGAACTCTACTTTTTTATTTTTTTTAAAAAAAAAGGTGTACAAAAAGTAATACAGAAAATAACACAAGAATACTTGAGAACAAGTAAAATTATTTTTCTTTCAGAATGTTTGTGCTATTTTTTTATGTTAATTTTTATGTGTACCTATATATTGCTCAATCTTTATACATGAAATAGTACTCTTATGCAAGCACTGGATATTGTAGAACTCACATTTGAAGGGATAAGTCAAATTATTTATCTTGTAGTTAAATTTTATTGATTTTATAATGTGTTTGTGTTATTTTTTGTATACCTAGCTTGTTCAATCTTTATACATGAAACAATACTCTTATGCAAGGAACCTAAATACATGCTAATTCTGATAGCAATTTTTATGCACACATAAAAAAAAAAAAACTCATTTTTAAAAATTGACTTGTAAGAAGAGGAACCTAACTGCTTATGAGACTCAGTTAGAATTACAAAAGATATAGGCGAAGAAAACAAACAGATGTTTACTAATTAAAGAACCAGATGGGTATGTAGATAGCAAACATGCCTTGAATCTACTGTTGCTGCTAGAGAGATTGAAGGATGTCTTGTTTTCAGCATTATCGTCAACACAAGCGTAAGTTGCAGAGATTATTCGTGGCACCGGTTGCTGCAAGACAGACAGAAAAGGGATCAGAGATTAAAAAAGATGGAAAAATTCTGAAAACATATTATCATCACTGGTTCAATTGACTTAACTTGGTTTAATACTGACCTAGTTAGCTATTTTTGTATAAGAATCTTACCAATAAATGCATTTCTTTGTATTTGAATGTCTTAAATTCGGTATCTAAAACTGCATATTCACCATATTGACAAACTCACCTGAAAAATGGGACTCCTTTTTCCATCATGGGAGGCTACAAGATTTTTTACCGAATCCAGGAACCGAAGTAAGCTTTGATCCATTTTCTTCACCGCTTGGTTGAATTGCCTCTCTGAGTTGGCCTTGTCATCGATTAGTACATGAACATCATAAGTGAGGTTTCTCAGATCCGTGAACAACGGGCATAGCAACCAATATCGATAGGTTCTATAACTCTCAGCATTCTGAAGAAGCTCATGCACTTTTTTCACTTTGCAATACAAGTCTTTGAGTTCTATTTTATTCCAGAAAGTATCAGCCAGGGAATCTAGTCTATCTCTCAGCGATCCGAAGAGTGACTCGAGTTCCTTCACCATAGAGTCAGCTATAGATTCTAATTTCTTCACAATATCATTCACAATTGCTTGTACAAGAGCCGCCTCAGGCCTGAAACGAATAAAGTTTCATTTTTTTACAAGGAATTAATAACATCTAATAATGAAGAGTCGTTGAAGAAAGATTAATAATTATTACCTGATGACCTTGGAATCCCATCCAGGAAGATCGGATGCTTCTGCCAATACAGCCTTCCATTTGTCCAATCCAGGCATTAGGTTTCTTTCATGCTCAACAAAAGCTTGGCCAAAACTTCTTTCTTGAGAGCTGACATCTGAAGGAAGTACTTTGTAAAAAACTGGGATGACAAATTGGAACTCTCTCTGGCATTCCATAATCCTGACAAGTTCCTTCATACAACTCTCCGAAAAAGCATAGCGTTTTGAGAAAATTATTACCGAAATCTTAGATCCTTCAATTGCTTTCAAAAGATTCGGCATAATCCTCTCTTCTCGCGTGAGTCGTTCATCAGAGAAAGCTTTTACGCTTTCTCGACGAAAAGCAGCAAAGAGATGGCTTAAAAACTTATTACGGACATCCTTTCCGTAGAACGTAACGAAGACATCATATAAATATTCCCATTGAGGATGAAGACGACATGCAGATGAAGATGATGATGATGAAGAAGAAGCCATAAACAATAATACTTATTATTCATGAAATCAAAAAGAAACGCTAGCCAGCTTCATTAATTCATATCATGATCCATAAACAAACACTATTTTAGCTCAATGAAGAAGATGATGAATCCATAATTAAACAAAACTTGTGCAATCAAAAAGAGTTGTTTCATATCATCCAATAAACCTTTATTTTATAGGTTTAATTAAATCTGATGATCTTTCCCATAGGTGACCAGAGAAGAGAAAGAAAGGGGATCATGAGGAGGTTTGATGGAGCCCTTTAAATAAATCTACTTGAAAATTATTCAACCAGCACACTGTAAGATTAAGATGTATATCGTCATGTGATAAGTAAGTTGATATGTCATCTACGTTTCTCCATTAGAAGCCACAAAAAACATGGAAAGAATTAATGTAACAAATTCCACATTGGGGCAAAACGATCCATCCTGGATCCACACAGCCATGTTGTCTCAATCTACTTTTGTATTCACATCACACCACCAACCTACTTTAGTAAACAAGTAATAAACATAATATATAGATGAAAATACACCAATCATATCATATAACACAAGTATTTACATGAAAATCTACTATATTGAAGAAAATTTACAGTCACCAAGGATGATAAGAGAAATTTTTATTATATAAAAATTTTGTTAGAACCTAGATATAACTATTTCTCAATCACACCCAAAACCCATTTACATTCAATCTCAACAAACGAAATTGCTTCTTTAGAAACAGTTTACTGTGGGCAATTTAGTGTCATTAAACAGTGATACAACATGCAAATAAACAGATCTAACTACCAGAAAAGTAGATCTAGATGCGACAAAAATCATAAAACAATAAGAACCAGAAAAACCTGATTAAATCGTCCAAGTCGAGATGATCTCTGTCTTTAAGAACTTATTGGCGCCGTCACAGATGCTTTACGGATTCGTTTTGCCAACGTTCTCCCAGGATTACTTGGATTCTTCTTGTTCAAGGAGCACTCCTTAACAAGTGTTTGAACTTGGATCCTAATGGTGGATCTCTCTCTCAAAATAAAGAAAACAACACAATGCCTTTTAAAACTGGATATTTTATTGTATATTTATGTATGTTACAATTGGAATAAAAGCCTTCTTTTATAAGGCATGGAGGGGTGCCAATAAGGCACCCCTTGGGGTGGGTTGCAACCCTCCAAGGTTTGCAACCTCTCATACACCCCTTAAAAATCCCAATGATATACATATACATATCATATTTAATGAATTTGAGGAATTTACAACAATCCCCCACAATTCTTCAAATATTCATTCAGGCATGTGAGAGAGATACCGTAAGCTAAAGCTGCATCGAAATAGGTAGCTTTCGCCTTGAACCTTTCCTAGTGAATGACAATCGGATTTACTTGGCAAACCAGTGACCCATAGTCTTGAACTGTTCTGCCGTTGGTGTAAACCTAGACAATTGCCAACACACAGCTTTAATTCGACCATTTTCCCGTTCTACGGTTGTGTTCATTTTGGCCCTGAACAACGGTCCTGGATTCATCAAACACTTTAGGGTAACCCGCCTTTAAAGGTTCCCATGGAAGCGGCCTCACTTATTACTTGAAATAGTTGATTTACTATGAAAAAGTAATCTGTCTTTACCCTCATTAGGACTTATCTCCTAATATAGTGATCATTAAAAGCCTTAGCATATCCTAACCAATGACAGGCAGCACTCAGCGTCATTATCGGAATGGGAAAGAGTACAAAACTCTTCAGTGCTTGTTTTGAATTGCACACAGTTTCTATTGTCCCTTTTGAACCTAGATCATAGGATCTCCAGTCAGCTAGGTTGGGTTTCCACAGTGACAATTCTTAGATTATAGGCTTCAAGCCCATTCCCCTCAATGACTTCTCAACTTGCTCTCGAGGTAAACCTTTAGTTAGTGGATCCGCTAGGTTTTCCTTCGACTTAACATAATCGATCGTTATTATGCCACTTGAGAGCAGTTGACGTATGGTATTATGTCTCCGACGTATATGTCGAGACTTACCATTATACATTGTATTCTGGGCTCTCCCAATAGCCGATTGGCTATCACAATGTATGCTAATCGCTGGCACCGGTTTGGGCCAACTAGGAATATCCTCCAGAAAGTCTCGAAGCCATTCTGCTTCTTCCGTTGTTTTGTCTAATGCTATGAACTCTGATTCCATAGTAGACCGAGCAATACATGTTTTCCTCGAGGATTTCCATGACACGGCTGCATTACCAAGTGTTAAAACAAAAGCACTCGTGGATTTGGAATCCACCGTATCAGATATCCAGTTAGCATCGCTGTATCCCTCTAGTACAGCAGGATATCTCTCGTAATGTAGCCCATATTTTGAAGTTTCTCTCAGATACCTCAAAACTCTTACTATGGCTTTCCAGTGGTTATGTCCTGGATTACTCGTATATCTGCTAAGCCGATTCACAGCTTGAGCGATATCAAGTCGTGTGCAATTCGTGAGATACATCAGACTTCCGATGATTCTCGAATACTCTAATTGCGATACGCCTAAGCCAGTATTCTTTGATAGATGGAGAGTTAGGTCCACATGGGTTCTTGCCACATTTAGATCCCCTTTGATATATTTATCAAGTATCTTCTCAATATAATGAGTCTGAGATAATATATATCCGTCTGACGTCCTAGAAATCTTAATTCCTAGGATCACATCAGCTATTCTCATATCTTTCATATCAAATCTGCTGGATAACACGTTTTTGGTAGACTGAATCATTTCATGATTACTACCAATAATCAGCATATCGTCTACATAGAGACACACAATGACATATCCTTTTTGTGTTGATTTGGTGTACACACACTTATTACACTCATTGGTTTTGAAGCCATTTGACAACATTTCTTTGTCAAATTTCTCATGCCATTGTTTCGGTGCTTGTTTTAATCCGTACAAGGATTTTACAAGTTTGCACACCTTCTGTTCTTGTCCAGGAACACTAAACCCTTCTGGTTGTTCCATGTAAATTTCTTCATCCAATTCACCATTCAAGAATGCCGTCTTTACATCCATTTGATGTATTTCAAGACCAAATATAGCTGTTATGGCTATGAGCATTCTTATCGATGTGATACGGGTCACCGGTGAATAGGTGTCAAAGTAATCAAGGCCTTCTTTTTGTCTATAACATTTTATGACAAGTCTCGCCTTATACTTATCTATTGATCCATCCATTTTCATCTTCCTTTTAATATCCATTTGTAGCCCAGCGGCTTACAACCTGGTGGAAGATCAACCAACTCCCAAGTATGGTTCTGTAGGATTGAATCAATCTCACTGTTAATAGCCTCTTTCCAAAGAGGTGACTCCGGAGAAGACATAGCTTCTTTATAACTTTGAGGCTAATTTTCTAACAAGTATGTCAGAAAATCGGGACCAAACGACTTAGACATTCTAGCTCTTTTGCTACGTTTAGGCTCGATTGTCTCAGCATTTACACGTTGATCTGATTCTTGGTCAGCATGATCACTGTCCTTGATAGTATCAACTGTTCTTTTGAGAGACTCAGTTCTCTGTCTTTCCTTATAAGGAAACGTCTCTTCAAAAAATGTCGTATTCCTTGACTCAATTATCATGTTCGGATTGATGTCAGGAATCTTCGACTTGTGTACCAAGAATCGATACGCACTACTGTTGCGAGCATATCCAATGAATATACAATCAACAGTTTTGGGTCCTATTCTAACCTTCTTAGGTTTAGGAACCATTACTTTGGCAAGACACCCCCACACTTTTAGGTATTTATAGGAAGGTACGAAACTTTTCCACAGCTCATATGGTGTCTTGTCCAGTCTTATGTGAGGAAGCTTGTTTGAACATAGTTCGCGGAAAGCAAGGCTTCCCCCCACAAGTTCTGGGGTAGACCCGAGCTCGTCAACATGGCGTTCATCATTTCCTTCAACGTTCAGTTTTTGCGCTCTGTAATTCCGTTCTGTTGAGGAGAATAAGGAGCAGTGGTTTCGTGAATAATTCCGTGAACAGAAAAATATTCACCGAATGGTGAAATGTATTCACTGCCTCTATAACTCCTGATTCTTTTGATTTTCTTGCCAAGTTGATTTTCAACTTCGTTCTTATAGTGTACGAAGCTTTCAATCGCTTCAGCTTTGCTCCTCAGCAAGTACACATAGTAGAATCTTGTGCTATCATCGATAAAAGTGACAAAGTACTTTTTACCGCCTCTTGTTTGCACAATATTCATATCACACACGTCAGTGTGTACAAGTTCTAAAGGTTCAGAACTGCGTTCAACAGAATGAAAAGATGTTCGATGCATCTTTGCTTCAACACATGCCTCACACTTATGTTGGCTATCGATTGCAAATTTAGGTATAAGGTCCATATTAATTAATTTACGCATGGTATCATAATTAACATGTCCTAACCTCCCATGTCATACATTTTGTGACTCAATAATATAAGCAAAAGTACTAGCTTTATTAATAGCACGATTGAAAGTCTTTACATTTAGCTTGAAAAGGCCCCCAATTAGGTAACTCTTTCCTACATACATATCATTCTTTGTCATTACAAACTTATCAGAAACAAAAACTAGCTTAAAACTAGCTTTACTAAGAAGAGAGCCCGATACCAAGTTCTTCCGAATATCTGGAACATGCAGTACATTTCTCAATGTCAGCTCCTTTCCGGATGTCACCTTCAGAACCACTGTGCCTTGCCCAACCACCTGAGAGGTAGACGAGTTTCCCATTGTCAGATGATCGCCGCCATCGACCTTCTGGTACATGGAAAACATCTTACTATCTGCACAGATATGACGAGTAGCCCCAGTGTCTACCCACCATTCTCTCGGATTCCCAACTACGTTGGCTTCGGTTACCACTGCTGATAGTTCCATCTCTGAGATCTCATCAGTCAGCTGCTCACCTTCAGTGACATGGGCCTCATTTTTCTTTTTCTTGCCCTTGTCCTAAGCCTTCTTGTTCTGCAGTCATTTGACATATGACCGCTCTTTCCACAGTTGTAGCATTTCCCTTTAAACTTCTTGTTCGAAGAATCAGCTCAACTGTTCTTTCTTTTCTTGCTACCTTTCACACCCTCAATGATGTTGGCCTTAGACTCCATAGTCTTGTAGCTAGCCTTCTCGGACATCATGTTGTCCTCCTCGATTCTTAATCGAACACTAAGGTCTTCAAGGCTCATCTGCTTCTTTTTGTGTTTCAGATAGCTCCTGAAGTCCTTCCATGACGGAGGCAACTTTTCAATTATGGCGGTAACTTGAAACATCTCACAAAGTTTCATACCCTCATCCAGTATTTCATGAATGATCAACTGCAGTTCACCCAACTGAGACATCATCGTCCTTGAATCTACCATCTTGTAGTCCAGGAACCTACCCACGACAAATTTCTTTTGTCCGGCATCCTCGGTTTTGTACTTCTTCTCGAGATATTCCCAGAGAGTCTTCACAGAAGTCATGCCTTAGTACACATTGTAAATGGTATTGTCAAGACCACCCAAAAGGTAGTTCTTGCATAAGAAGTCTCCAGACATCCAAGTCTGTTTTCGCTCTTCCTTGGCCAATTCAGATTTACTCTCCACAGGACCCGGAGGATCTTTGAGGAATTTAGCCAACTGGAGAGTTGTCAGGTAGAACAGCATTTTGCTCTGCCACTGTTTGAAATTTGCCCCACCAAATTTCTCCGGCTTTTCTCCATGAGAGACCGGTACGGTGATGTTTCCGCTAACCATTTGTAACTGGAAAATCAACAGGGGTCAATTAGTCTACGAAAGACAAATTGTTCAACGATCAACGAATGATCTTATTCAAAGTGATATTCTGTCAAACTCATAATTACACTTCTTTAATTTTACAAATATTATACGATGTGTGTAGATATGTGAAAGTGTCAATCAAGATTGGATGGAATTTCTTGTGTATGATTACTGATGAGTGGTAAATCTATCACTATTTCCCACTCATTTGACCTAATATTTCATTTAGTTTCTCGAGTTTTGTGAATGTTTTGATGTGTTTTTGTTTATTTTGCAGATAAAAATAATATCTCGACTTAATAGAATCAACTCGGGGCTAAAACGATGAAATTCGGATAAAAAAATATCAAAAACGAAATTCTTCTATACGCGTCACGAAGTGCAGTCAAAATTTCCAATTTTGCGCAATGTTCGTATTTTGGCCATAACTCTTTCGTCCGATGTCCGATTGAGCTGATTCAAGTTTCAGATTAAAGAAGACTCGAAGATCTACAACTTTGAAAGTCAAAATATTTTCGAATTCTGACGTTTTCATAGCCGAAATTGATGAACAATACAGTATATTTTGTGTAACTACTATAGTCATTTACAAAATAAAAAATAAAATTAATAAAATAAAAAATAAAAATTGTCAAACTTCCACCAAACATGCTTGCATGTTTGGTGCCATGTTTGATAGGGGTGGGCAAAAAAACCGACCGAACCGAACCAAACCGGACCAAATTTACGGTTTTTTTCCTAACTGTTCGGTTTGCGGTTCGGATTGGCCCACCCCAAACAGTTTACGGTTCGGTTCAGGAGCTAATCTGAACCGAACCTGTTAAACCGAACTGAACCGTTATAATTAAAAAATATATATTTTCATAAAAAATTTTGTATTTTCTTTTAATTTTATTATATGTTTTCTTTTTATTAGTATGTTAATACTCTTATTCTCAAATTTTTTGTTAATATATTTATTTGTTAATACTTTTATTCTTAAATTTTTTGTTAATATATTTATTTGTTAATACTTTTATTCTTCAATTTATTTGTTTTATGATAGCATCATTATTCTTGAAAATAAGATGTTGGATTTGTCTTTTAATTAAAATGATGGTGGCATCATTATTCGAAGTAAGTTTTAAAAAATATAAGAATTAATTGTGCATCATTTTTCAATCATTTTATGGAATGTATATGTTCATTGGAGTCACAGCTTACACTCTAGCACTTCATACCATTTGTTGGATAAACTAGTTTTTTTTTTTTGGGTCTTCGGATGAAAATTTATTTTAAATATAATAATCCGTAAATCGAACCGAACCAATCCGTAAACTGTTGGTTTAAAAAATTTTCAATCCGAACCAAACCGTTATTTAATGGTTTGGTTTGAGAGGTAAAAAATCTGAACCGTAAAATATGATTTGGTTCGGTTTTTAACAAAACCCGAACCAAACCGAACCTCGCCCACCCCTAATGTTTGATGCCATGTTTGGTGTCATGTTTGGTGCCATGTTTGGTGCCATGTTTGATGCCATGTCTTGTGGCATGTTTGGTGGAGTGTTTGGTGGAGCAATTCGTGGAGCAATCGGTGGAGAAATTGGTGGATGCCTTTAGGTTTTTCTATAAATACCAAGCCATTTCATTTGTAATTCTCATGCTTTCCTTAGGTTTTTGTAAGGAATTTAAGGATTGCATCTAGTTTATATTTATTTTAAGTATTTAATTTATGTATTTTTATTTTCAGTAATAGCAGTAGTTCTCTTCTTCTACTCCTTTCTTTAATGTTTAGTAGTTAATTTTCCACTGGGGGAAGGGTGAAGCTTTTATAATTTTATTTAGATTAATCTCTCTTAATTATAATATAAAATTTATTATTCACATTAAAAAGGAATTACCGCCTTAATGGCTGGTTTTATTTATTTTGCATAAAGTGGCACCGCCTATATGGCTGGTTTTTAGGTGACAGATAATTACCGCCTATATGGCTGGTTTATGTTTAAATAGTATTACCGCCTTAATGGCAGGTTGGACTTCATTTAAATCTGATTTAATAAGGAATACCACCTATATGGTCGGTTGGGCTAATCACCGTTAAATTCTATATTATACTATGAGAGATTTCTAAATTATAAATAGTAAAAGTGGATCCCCTAACCCCAGCATTTTATTTTTATTCTAGGGAAGTGATGACACATAATACACACACTTAATAATTGATTTTCTTCTTATGGGTAGTTCTTTAGTTTGTTTATTGAGTCTTAAGCTTAATGCGTCTTGTTAACTGGCCATTAATAAGATTGATGAGGTAAATCTAAAATGAACTAGACATAGGGATTTTAGGTTTCAGCCTTAGACTTAATAACTCACGATCTTCCTTAAGGATAGATAACCCTTTAATAGATTTCCTTACAGGATAGACATATACCTGTCGGGCGTGGATAGTCATAATTGGAACTTGGTCTTAATGAATCCAGGTAATGTGGTTGACATAGGAATATGGTTCAATTGGGTTATACTGGGTATTTGCGTCTGACCATCGGAAGAGGCTTTTGCATATTTTCGTGTTCCAGGTTAGCAAACTAAATTAATACACATAAGTGAGGGAATCGATTCATCTTCTTAACAGTATTGTGTGGAGTCACGACCCTAGATCATTTGAGTCTTTTCCTTATTTTCCTTAGTATTTTCTTTTGAGTCTTTTGTAATTTTCTTTTGTATTTTCTTTTGTTTATTTTATTTTAATTAAAACAATTCCACATTCAACCAACCAAAGCAATCAATTCCCTTCTCCCTATAATTAGATACTTGTAAATAAATAGATTCAATAATTAATAACAACAGTAGGAATTAAGTCCTCGTGGGATCGATATTTTTATACTACTTGAACGATATGTGCGCTTGCGTTATACGCGTGTGATTACGCACCGGTCAAGTTTTTGCCGCCGTTGCCGGGGACTTATATTTCTTGAGTTATTAATTTTGAAGCTATCTAATTTACTTGTATCTAATTTTCTTTATTTTTATCTGTAATTTTTATTTCTTTCTTTTATTTTTCAGGTGGTTGAAAAATGGAACACTACTGGGAGATTGAGAGATTATACGAAGATACACCCCAAATCTGGGAGCAACAGTCCGATTTTCTGAGGAATGCTGACGATTATAACTGGATACCAGAACCAAGCAATACTACATTTGCTCAACAGAACTCAATGTGGAGATGTGACATATGTAATGGCAACCACCCAAGCGATTATTGCGAGTACAACTACAATTCAGGGTGGCATAACTATCAAGATCCTTCATGGTATGATGAGCCATCAAATTTCACAGAGCCACATTTTCCATCTTATCCACCATCTACCTTTGATCCTTACCAACAACCAGAACCATCAGAGGCAGAATCATTGGTTGACATGGTCAAGAATTTGTTCGAGAAAAGAGATAAAAAGTTGGATATGATGTGTGAAACACTCCGAAATCAACTTCAAAGTAACGCAGAATCCATTCAGAGGATGACATATCAAATGAGACAGATGATAGAAAACCAGAACAACATACCTCAAGATCCGTTCTCAGATGACGCTGATGAAGCCTTCGAATACCAATCAGATAATGTTGACATGTTAGAAGATGAGGAGGCTGAGCAGTATCAACAACCGGAGGTATCAGTTCCTGAGCCCAAACCAACGAAGTACTTATTTGATTTCTATTATTCAGATTCAGATTCTGACGATGAAGTTGAGATATTCGTACGAAGAAAAGTTGAGGATGGAATTCTGTATCCTCAACTCGAAGATCTTGGATCGTGCATTGCAATGATGTTCGAGGAAGAACTACCGACCACAGAGGATAAAAACTTACAGACAGATACAATTTTACATCCTCCGGCCAAAGATTTTGGAGATTGCTTTGCACAGTTGTTTGATGAAGAGTTGTCTGAATCATCCAATCCAGCCATATCAGAGGATGAAGACCTAATGTTAGACACATCCTTAGATCCTCAGGCGGATAATTATGAGGCATGTATTTCACAGATGACAACGAGGAACTGAACGCGGAAATCTTAAAATACATATGTGAAGAAAAGGTGGAGCAAGAAGCAGAGCAAATGAAGAAGCAAATGTCTGACCTTACCAAAGATCCTGAGCATTCAGGCGAAACATCACTGTGTTGGGGAGTATAATTTAGAGAAATCACTCAGAAGCTTGACAGAATGGAACTTCCATTCCAAGTCAAGCACCATACGAGACCTCCTGATTTTCTTTCTTTCTTTTCAGGTACCACTGGAGCGACAATGAGCCAAAAGGTGGCACAAGCACTGAATGAGACAAAAAAATTTCTGCTACCTTACCGTTGGAAGAGACCCTTCAAAAGCAACGCTCACGGGATTGTCTTTAATCGGACATCCAAAACGACGCTAAAACCTCCTTGACAGATAGATTCCAGTCACGTCTGGCTGAAGACGTAAAATTTAGCGCTAGCAGGGAGGCAACCCATGCAAATTTGTTGTATTTTCTGTTTTCATATTTTGTGTATACATGTTGTAGATATTTTTAACTTTGTGTGTTAGTATTTCAGGTAAAAGCACAAAAGGAGCATTTTTAAGACAGAAGGAATGGTGTTTGGAGATCACAAAGATGAAAGATAAATCATGAGCGATGGATGAGTAAGGAATGCAATTCTTGAGACGCATCCTCATGAATTTATACTAGCGAGTGGTGTATTGAGTACACAATTCTGTTGCCTTAATTATTGCTTTGATTTGATTTGCTTTTCTTTTGTTTTTATCTTTATTTTCGCCGACAAGATTTATACTTTTTGACTTTTCATGATTTATTTTAACGTTCTTCTAATAATTGTCATTTGGCAGATATTAGTGCAATTATTACTCACCCGTTTTCAGGTTCTATAAATTCAGCACTTCATTTTTCTCTTCGACACATCTAGATACACATCTAAATAAGAGAGAGAAAATGGAAGCAACATCACAGCAGAGATTCAAGAGAATTTGCGTTTTCTGTGGATCCAATTCTGGTAATAAACCAGAATTCATCGAGGCTGCGAAGGAATTGGGCGAGTCATGACAGAACGTAATATGCACCTGGTATATGGCGGTGGTAATTGTGGATTGATGGGAAGTATTTCAAAAGCCGTTCAGGAAGGTGGCGGTCATGTTTTGGGAATCATTCCAAAACCTTTGGCGGACGAGCACTTAATTGGACAAACAAACGGAGATGAGCGCATTGTATCGAGTATGTCCGAACAGCTCCGTGAAATGGTCAATACTGTAGACGCTTTCATTGCATTACTAGGCGGGCTCAGAACATTTGAAGAAATATTCACTGTGGCATCATGGGCGCACTTGAATATTCATCAAAAGCCCATTGGTTTACTTAACATTGAGCATTTCTTTGATTTTTTGTTTGTATTTCTTGCGGAAGCCAAGAGACAGGAATTCGTCACCAAATCCGTACAAGATATTTTCCTGACTGCGACAAAGGCCGATGAATTGATAGACCAAATCCTTACCTTTGAACCGAAAATCGACCTCATTCTTTCCAAGTTGGACTGGACAGAGAATGATCGTGGTAAGAAACGTAAACTAGACATAGATCTTAATCGGTAGTTCAGCTAACCTGGTACGAATTTTCTAAACTCTTCTTCTACTGTTTAAGACATTGGGGACAATGTCTCATTTAGGTTTGGGGGAGGAATTTAGTTGATTAGTATCTTGTTTTTGTTTTAGTAAAAATTTTATTATGTTGTTTTATATTTTTAGTCAAAATTTTTCGAAATTTTCAAAAATAACAAATGTATTTTGTGTTTTTGTGTTTTTATTTGACTAAAAAAGGTGAAATTGGTAAGAAACGTATTTCAAACCATTTTCGAAACGAGTTTATTTTTGTTTATTTCCTTTTAAATTATTTAATTTGTATATTCTCCATAAAACGGACTAAAATTGATCTTCATATGCTCAGTTGGCAGATATTATCAATATGCATAGTAACATACGGACATAAGGCGTATTTGAAAAGTTTGTAATATTCCGTGTTTTAGTTTAATTGGAGGAAGCATCTATAAATGGCAATGGAGTAAAAAAAAAAAATTTCTGATGTACAAAAATAAAGCATCTAAGATCCGGGTTATTAAGTCTGTAAGGGTGTTTTAACACCTAGTGCCCTAAAACCAACTGGTTTGGGAGTCACTAGCCCAAAGCTCGCTACATGGTTCAAAGATGCTGTAAAAATATATTTATCTGAAGTCTGAGTAATTAAGTCCGTAGGGGTGTCTTAACACCTGGTGCCCTAAAGCCAACTGGTTTGGGAGCCACCGACCCAACACTCGCTACATAGACGGAAGATATTGTATATAAATAAAAAAGTCAAAATTAGAAAAAGAAAAGAAAAAATGTGAAAAATCCGAAAAATTATTCCATTGCTACAAAAAGGTGTGAAATCTGATAGAACTTTAGGACAAAAATAGTACTCTCTTATCAACTACACTTGTGGGCAAAAATGAGTTAATTAATATTTTGTTGGCTATGTATATGGAGAATGGTAATTATAATCGGAGAATTTACTTATTCGGTAATTTAGAAAGAAACAAAACAACTAGTAACTTGGAGTAGAAGTTTCACATGATTAGTCACTAACTTTTCTTTTCTCTTGTCTTTTTGCTTTTGTGTGCATTAGTTTTAACTAACTTCTTACTTTTGTAAAGAAACGTTTGTGGGTATCGTTGCTGTAAGCCCTCACGAGACTACAACTTGTCCACTAGGGACACCTATGGGTTTAAAGGCTTGTTGCATACGCTAAATGCAACTGTGATCCCTACGAAAGTGGCTTAGTTAAATTTTAATCATGTTATTTTATTTTATGTTTTGCTCGAGGACTAGCAAAATGTTAGGTTGGGGGTGTGATGAGTGGTAAATCTATCACTATTTCCCACTCATTTGACCTAATATTTCGTTTAGTTTCTCGAGTTTTGTGAATATTTTGATGTGTTTTTGTTTATTTTGCAGATAAAAAAAATATTTCGACTTAATAGAATCAACTCGGGGGCTAAAACGATGAAATTCTGATAAAAAAATATCAAAAACGAAATTCTTCTATAAGCGTCACGAAGTGCAGTCAAAATTTCCAGTTTTGCGCAATGTTCGTATTTTGGCCATAACTCTTTCGTCCGATGTCCGATTGAGCTGATTCAAGTTGCAGATTAAAGAAGAATCGAAGATATACAACTTTGAAAGTCAAAATATTTTCGAATTCTAACGTTTTCATGGAAGAAATTGATGAAGAATACAGTATATTTTGTGTAACTACTATAGTCATTTACAAAATATAAAATAAAAAATAACAATTGTCAAACTTCCACCAAACATGCTTGCATGTTTGGTGCCATGTTTGGTGCCATGTTTGATGCCATGTCTTGTGGCATGTTTGGTGGAGTGTTTGGTGGAGCAATTCGTGGAGCAATCGGTGGAGAAATTGGTGGAAGCCTTTAGGTTTTTCTATAAATACCAAGCCATTTCATTTGTAATTCTCATGCTTTCCTTAGGTTTTTGTAAGGAATTTAAGGATTGCATCTAGTTTATATTAATTTTAAGTATTTAATTTATGTATTTTTATTTTCAGTAATAGCAGTAGTTCTCTTCTTCTACTCATTTCTTTAATGTTTAGTAGTTAATTTTCCGCTGGGGGAAGGGTGAAGATTTTATAATTTTAATTTAGATTAATCTCCCTTAATTATAATATAAAATTTATTATTCACATTAAAAAGGAATTACCGCCTTAATGGCTGGTTTTATTTATTTTGCATAAAGTGGCACCGCCTATATGGCTGGTTTTTCGGTGACAGATAATTACCGCCTATATGGCTGGTTTATGTTTAAATAGTATTACCGCCTAATGGCATGTTGGACTTCATTTAAATCTGATTTAATAAGGAATACCACCTATATGGTCGGTTGGGCTAATCACCGTTAAATTCTATATTATACTATGGGAGATTTCTAAATTATAAATAGTAAAAGTGGATCCCCTAACCCCAGCATTTTATTTTTATTCTAGGGAAGTGATGACACACAATACACACACTTAATAATTGATTTTCTTCTTATGGGTAGTTCTTTAGTTTGTTTATTGAGTCTTAAGCTTAATGCGTCTTGTTAACTGGCCATTAATAAGATTGATGGGGTAAATCTAAAATGAACTAGACATAGGGATTTTAGGTTTCAGCCTTAGACTTAATAACTCACGATCTTCCTTGAGGATAGATAACCCTTTAATAGATTTCCTTACAGGATAGACATATACCTGTCGGGCGTGGGTAGCCATAATTGGAACTTGGTCTTAATGAATCCAGGTAATGTGGTTGACATAGGAATATGGTTCAATTGGGTTATACTGGGTATTTGCGTCTGACCATCGGAAGAGGCTTTTGCATATTTTCGTGTTCCAGGTTAGCAAACTAAATTAATACACATAAGTGAGGGAATTGATTCATCTTCTTAACAGTATTGTGTGGAGTCACGACCCTAGATACTTTGAGTCTTTTCCTTATTTTCCTTAGTATTTTCTTTTGAGTCTTTTGTAATTTTCTTTTGTATTTTCTTTTGTTTATTTTATTTTAATTAAAGCAGTTCCACATTCAACCAACCAAAGCAATCAATTCCTTTCTCCCTATAATTAGATACTTGTAAATAAATAGATTCAATAATTAATAACAACAGTAGGAATTAAGTCCTCGTGGGATCGATATTTTTATACTACTTGAACGATACGTGCGCTTGCGTTATACGCGTGTGATTACGCACCGGTCAATTACACTTTAAATTCTCAACCAATTATGCAACATACAATCAAATTCAACTTTATCACCATGTGTATGCTTGTGATAATTGAACGACCTAATAAAAACTTAAATCTATACTACCAAGATCAATGTGTTACAGTATATGATTTACCAAGTTAATATTAATTTAAGTTTGCAGTTTATAAAAATTACAGGACTATTTCGTTAGTGTCGCGTTCGTATCTTCGTTCGAACGAGACTGTCCAGTGTGTGCGCGTTCGTGTTGCGTTTGAAAACGCGTTCGAACGAAGTGTTTCCAAAGAGTTCACATTCGTATAGTGTTCGAAAACGCTTTCGAACGTAATGATTCCAGAGAGTTTGCGTTCGAGTTGCTTTTAGGACGCGTTCGAAAGTTCTTAGGCAGAAGGCTTGCGTTCGAGTTGCGTTTGAACACGCGTTCGAACGTTCTTACGAAATTTTAGATTTAAGCTTTCGCGTGCGTCAGGCGTTCGAACGCCCTACGGGTTTTCAAGCACAGTTCGTATTTTTTTTCCAAAAATATTCTAACCTAGCATGCGAATTACTATCTAACAACACTCGAATCAATACGTTCTTAAGATTGTGGGCAATTTAGTGTCATTAAACAGTGATACAACATGCAAACAAACAGATCTAACTACCAGAAAAGTAGATCTAGATGCGACAAAAATCATAAAACAATAAGAACCAGAAAAACCTGATTAAATCGTCCAAGTCGAGATGATCTCTGTCCTTAAGAACTTATTGGCGCCGTCACAGGTGCTTTACGGATTCGTTTTGCCAACGTTCTCCCGGGATTACTTGGATTCTTCTTGTTCAATGAGCACTCCTTAACAAGTGTTTGAACTTGGATCCTAATGGTGGATCTCTCTATCAAAACAAAGAAAACAACACAATGCCTTTTAAAACTGGATATTTTATTGTATATTTATGTATGTTACAATTGGAATAAAAGCCTCATTTTATAAGGCATGGATGGGTGCCAATAGGGCACCCCTTGTGGTGGGTTGCAACCCTCCAAGGATTGCAACCTCCCATACACCCCTTGAAAATCCCAATGATATACATATACATATCCTATTTAATGAATTTGAGGAATTTACAACATTTACTCTTTAAGATTGTTAATAAACAGGTGAACTCCCTGTAGGATTGGTTTATTTTTACTTGTCCCAAGTTGAACTCTACTTAGTTTAAATACTTTCTATAGAGAATCTTGTAAAATAAATTCAATAGGGAACATCCTAAAAAATATGAATCTCTCATAAGCAAGAAAACTATTAACAAAAAAGAACTAAGCATCCTCTTCAAATGAGAATATAACTCATTGTCATAAAAGGAGCTATGCATAGTAATTAATGATAGCTATCTTATAACTTCACTTTGGATCTTACTAAACTTGTGCCTATTTTGATGGCTGCCATTGTCACATTAGGGGTCAACTTCAAGAGAGTCACTCGTAGCTACTGTATCAACTTTTCCCGTGCTCTGTTTCATCCGATCTGCTAGAAGCCACCTGAGAAAGTGCGCTACTTTCATCAACCCCGCGAAGCAAATTCAAGAGCTGAACCAACCGTCCATTGATTCCGCCCGCTTTTTTGCCGAATTTTGTCATGGGTAGTTCTGGGTATTCATCAATCAATGTTGACATAGGAAATAATGTCACCCTAGAACGAAATCGCCCTAAGACGAAGGAAAGAACGAAGGGAGGAAGGATGATGGAGCGAAGAGCGACGAAGAGCTTGAGACGACCGAATTATCGGTTAGGGCGAAAATTCACGATGCAGTTGCTCCCACGATCCCGGCAGTTGGACGGTTTTCCCTCCACAATCGAGCAATTGAGACACGCAGCTAAACGGCTACAGGCACGATCCAGCAACTGCAGGAAGATACTGGGACTGCCCAAACAGTTTACAAGCTTCACTATAAAAGCTCAACCCACGTTCAAGCAGTTAAGACACGCAGCCCAAGCAGTTGAGACGCGCAGCCCAACGGTTGGAGGCACGATCCAGAAGCTGCAGGGAGATATTAAAACTGCTCAAGCGGTTTACAAGTTTCACTATAAAAGTTCATTCGTGCAGAGAGAAAGGCCCCGATCAAATGAAGACTCAAACGAGCATTTTTCTTATCTTTTAGTTTTTATAACTTTTAGGACTGTAATTTGTGCGTTTGCGCCCCTTGGAGGTTTATTCACTTAATCAAACACCCCTTGCTGGGACTTTATCTCAGGAGGTTTGAACCTTACACGTTTCTCTTTCTTTTTCGCGCACAAAAATCGCGCAAACAGTTTTTGGCGACCACAGTAAGAGAATTGGTGTAAGAAGTGGAGATGCCTCCGAAAAAAAACACTCAAACTGGCCCAGGTATGGAGGAAAGAGGACTAGAGTAAACCAACCAGCCCCACGTTCCAGCCGTGGTAGGTCATTTCGAGGGTCTGGCACAGGCTAGTCGATACGAACCGGTGCGAGAACTTAGCCCTAATGCAGTTCGTACATTGTTCAGTGAGTTCACACAGGATGTTGTTGAACAGGTTAGGCTGCAGAACGCTCATGTCATAGATAAATTATCTCGACTAGCAATTCACATTATGAAAATATGGCCAAACATTTGAGCTCATTGAACGAACTAATGGCCAAATGTGTAAATGAAGGGACAGCTCAACCCTGGACTACACTTTCCCCTGCACCAAATAGTCAGGAGGCTGGTCCGAGCAACGTTTCCCCACAAGGAACTACGGTCCCTACGACGTCTAGGGGAGGAACAAGTCCTGGGGGCAATGGCCCACAATTATGGCCAAATATGCACCAAGGGCCAAATATGGCACAACATGAAGTGGTGTTGCCTCAAGGCATCCAGGTTTCTCAGGGGCAGAATCACGATTATGTCCCACTTTTGAGAGGACCGCAGCCGCCCCCATAGCCATGTTATTTAATGGCAACGATATGTTAAGGGAACAGATGACCGAGATCCTTCAAAACCAATTCGGTCTAGGCATACGACCAATTCGGCCAAGGTATCGAAAGCCGTATCATGTTTGATCGATGTGGCTTATCCGTGGCCTCGAAACTACAAGATACCAGATTTTTCCCTATTTACGGGGTCTGGGAGGTTTCCACCATGGAGCACATAGGGCGATTTACCCTTCAGTGTGGAGAGGTCACGGACTTCCATAAATTAAGGTTGTTTCACGGCTCACTGTCAGTTATAGCGTTCTCCTGGTACGTCAGTCTGCCGGCCAACTCAATAGAAAATTGGCAACAAATGGAACAGTTGTTCCATGCGTAATTTTACAAGGCCGAATCTGAAGTAGCCTTAGCCGATTTGGCAAACCTGAGGCAATTGCCAGGGGAGTGGGCCGAGACATTCTTATAGCGGTTTAAGGTAGCCCGAGGCCGATGTTACGTGCCTTTTCCTGAAAAAGAATTTGTGAGGATCGCTCAAGGTTGCCTCAATCTCGACCTAAAGAAGAAATTTCAGGATCGTGAATTTTGGGACCTTCCCCAACTCACCACTAGTGTGGTGCGTTATGAGCGGTTATTATGGGAAGAAGAGCAGATAAAAAATTCGAGCAAATGGGCGTATTATAGAAACATTGATTATGAAATGGGCGAAGTAGACGTCGAATCGGCCGATTTATGTTTGGCCGAATTGGTTAAGGGGAAGTCTTACATTTGTAAGACGTGGGCGGAGCCCTAAGCCAATGAAAAAAACGTTAAAAAGAGTAGGAACTTTTCTTTTGATATCACTAAAGTTGATTCCATATTCTACCAGTTGCATAAAGATAAACAAATTAGTTTGAGCAATCGACATACGTTGCCAACAACCAAACAAATCGGTAGTTAAAAATATTATAAGTGGCACAATGCATGGTCTCATACAACTAATAATTGTCTTGTGTTTCGAAATGTTTTACAGGATGCCATAGAATCTGGACGAATTACGTTCGAGAAAAAATATGGCAGTGGATAACAACCCTTTTCAAAAATCGGTGGAATTGAACATGATCAACCCAGACCTTGCCAAGGTGGATCTGCCGAAGGTCAAATTGGTTCTAGACGAAGGACAGCACCGTCATCGTCCAAGCGCTCTAGAAAGGATTAAGGCACCCTCAGAGCCTGGAGACCAGCATAGTGTTTGTATTCGATGCAAGAACAATATAGAATGGATGATGGAGTTAGAAGAGACTTGTGAAAGGCCCGTGAAGAAAGAGTCAACAACATGGCAGCCACGGACCTTCGCCCCAAGATTCTATGGGGAGAATTCGAATTTCGTCCAAAACGTAAGGACGTTTAAGCCGAAAATTCATCGACCCAATATATGGCATTCATACCGAAGGCCATTTTCAGGACAGCGTCCAGACATGAATTATCCCTCCGTGGAAGAAATGACAAGGACGCAGTTAAGGCGACTGACCTGAGTAAACACACACGTATAACGCAAGCGCACGTATCGTTCAAGTAGTATAAAAATATCGATCCCACGAGGACTTAATATCTAAACTATTAATTTTATGAGGTCAAATGATTACTAATATCTAACAAGTTGATTGATTGATTTGAAATGGTGACGATTCTAAATTTAAAAGCAAGTAAATAAAATAGTCGAAAATAGGTTTTAAGAAAATTCAATATTAAAAACTATCTAGGGTTGTGATTTCTTCCAATATCATTTTAAAGATGAAGTGATTATCTTAAAGTTGGGTAATATATTGATTTATTAACCTGGAACACTAAATTATGTGTGAGCCTCTGTCGATGGTCAGACACAAATACCCAGTTTAAACCCAATTGAACCATATGTCTATGTCAACCAAATATCTGGATTCATTAAGTTTAAGTTCCAATTATGGCTACCCCCGCCCGACAGGTATATTCCTATCCTGTAAGGAAATCTATTAAAGGGTTATCTATCCTCAAGGAAGATCGTGGGCTATTGAGTCTAAGGCTGAAACCTAAAATCCCTATGTCTAGTTCATTTTAGATTTACCAGATCAATTTTATTAATGGCCAATTAATGAAAAAGCATTAAGATTAAGACTCAATAAATAAATCTTTATATTACCCAAACTATAATCTAACCCTTATAAAACGGTGATATTGGATTTCATCACAACCCCAGATAACTAATTTAGTTACAACACATAACTAAGGCTAGTAAAAACTTGAAAATAAAAGACATAAAGTAAAAATGCGGTACAGTAAATACTGAAAAGTAAATTACAATAAAATAAAATGCTAAGGTAAAAGGAATTACTTTTACTACTACTAATTTAGATATCTCCCATAATATAATATATAAACTTTTGATAACATTACCAACAACAGCCATATAGGCGGTAACCTGATTAAGTCAAATTAAGTCCAACCGGCCATTAAGGCGGTAAAAAGATTTGTCCATGAACCTGCCATATAGGCGGTAAGAAAGTTTAATTACCAACCGACCAATCTGGCGGTATCCTTGATTAGTCAGGTTAAAACCATATTAAAATGAATTACCAACCGACCAATATAGCGGTATCCTTTTTAAGTCAATATTTTAAATAGTGAATATATTATATTTAAGGGAGATTAATCTAAATAGCAATAGTAAAAGAATTACCTTTCACCCTAGCTGGGGAAGTTACCTCCTCATTACTGAAAAGTAAAAACAGAAAAATTAAAGAAAGAAAAGTATTGTGCGTAAAAGTAAATTGCGGAAAGTAAAACTGAAAAGTAAAGAAAAGAAAGTGCGAAACTGAAAATTAATTACTGAAAACTAAAAATAAACAAACTAGATACAATCTTCTTATTTATTCATTAAGAATTTCAAAGAAGAAAGTATGAATTTTACAAATGAAATGGCTTGGTATTTATAGGCAAAATTTTGCCTCCATCAAATCATCCATCAAATTCTCCACCAAATCCATTATTAATTTCTCCACTAATTACTACACCAAATCCATAATTGCTCCACTAATTGCTTATCTTGTTTGGTGGTGATTTGATAATTTTTATTAATTAATATTTTGCTTTGAAAATGATTGATAATGACTTTTAATAATTACACTCCACACACTTCTGGATGGTTCATCAATTTCGGTCTTGAAATCATCAGAATTTGAAAATATTTTCTCTTTCAAAGTTGTAGATCTTTGAATCTTCTTTAATCTGGAACTTGAATCAGCTCAATCCAATATCTGAGTAAAGAGTTATGCCCAAAATACGACAGATGTACAAAACTGGAATTTCCAAAACTGCACTTCGTCAAAAACGCCCTTTCAAATTTCCAATCTCCAAAATTATATATCAAGTCCAATAATTGCCCTTATTTGATCCACATTTCGCCCTAAATGATTTCATTGAGTCCCGATATTATTTTATCTGCAAAATAAAATAAAACATATCAAAACGTTCATCAAACCCGAGAAACTAAACAAAATATTAAGTAAAAGGGGCGGTAAATATTGATATATTTTCCGCTCATCAGCGACACCAAAGAAACTATGGCCGTATGATACGCCAACAAGGCGAAGCAAGGGCCACTACGGGCCGTCGCCCTCGCATCATGGAGAAATCAGAAGCCAACAAAAAAGGGAGTGACAGTAAAAAAGGGGCAGTGACCCGCGACGATGAACGCACTAAGTTCGGCAGGCGAAAGCGGGACAAAACAGACGATGAAGAACCTCATATCGTCATTCAGTTCGGCAGTATGCCACCGGTTGTGGCCAACCATTACTTGTTGCCCAGAAAATTCAAGGGGTATAACAGCGGAGGAGTTGGAACAAGCGAAGACGTCTATGAGGGCAACGAGACCGAATTTACAGCACTCTCGATAACAGATATGGAGGCTTCGGATGAGGAAATGACCGACATAGAAGAAGAAATAGACATCAGAATCGAAGCAAGGAGAAGAGGAATTTCACAAAATCGGTTTCTCAAAGAATTGTATGAAGCCGGCAATCCTGCAGTCGGGACATTGGGAGAGGATTTGGGACGGTCTCCGTTCCTCATTTTGTATGGGACACCTAAGATAAAACGGACCATCACCAGAGCCAAAAAACGGAGATTGGCCGTCAATAATGTCTCTCATGATGCACCAACCACGTTGCCACCATCTGGATGGGACATGGAAGAAAAACGCCTCAAGCTAACAATGAGGGCGATCAAGCAATGGAGATAGGTCCGTCAGGGAAGGTGATATTCCCAAAGCCACCACCACAAATGACAAAGCATCTGCGGCCGCTGTACGTAAAAGTAAAGGCTAATGGGATACCTATCACCAAAGTGTTGATCGATAATGGGGTGGCCATTAATGCAATACCAGTGAGGATGCTAGGAAGTTTGGGGAAGTCATGAGAAGACCTCCTCCCTACGGAAGTGGTGCTTACCAGCTTCAATGGAGGGTCGACGACGGCCAAAGGGGTTATTCCGTTGGACCTGCAAGTGGGAAGTACTACGAAAACATGGGTATTTTTCGTCATAGATGGGCCAACAACATACAATATGCTCCTAGGACGAGATTGGATACACGGCAGCCGATGCATCCCTTCGTCCCTTCATCAATGCCTAGTTTTCTGGAACCAGAGGGACGAGGTAGAGATAATGCATGCCGACAACAAGCCTTTCACGGCAGAGAAAAATTCGGCTGATTACTTCATGTACGAAGGGAATTATGGGCCGACCAGAGTTCTAAATGAATAGGAAAGCCCAACCATCGTGGCTCAAAATGACGAGCCGTACCCCGCAAGACTACTGAATGATTTATTTGCACAAACGAGACTAACCACAGTGGTCTTTGGAGAGCCAGCGCACAACAATTTAAATGAAGAACAAGCAGAATAAGGAGCAAGCCGCCCTTGCGGCCTCCAAGGCCAATTTAATGGCCTATGTAGCAGAGCGAAGAAATGAGGCCGAAGCATAGGCCGCGATTTTGACCTTAAGAGGAAAACTACTGGCGCATTAGATGGAGGACAACATAAGGGAACTATGTGGGGTGGACTGCTTGATAGAATAAGGTAAATCAATGGAAGAAGAAGAATACGCTCTGAATGGACGACGAAAGACAAATATCTCAAGAGTACAAGTTGCATTGGACGAGGTAAATCTGGGGAGCGAGCATGATAGACGCATCACTTACGTCAGTAAAGAACTGGAGCCCCAGGTACGCGAAAAACTAATTTATTTACTGCGAGAGTACAAAGATTGTTTTGCATGGGACTACAATGAGATGCTTGGTTTAGATAGGACGTTGGTGGAGCATAGGCTGCCAATCATGCCAAGCCATAGGCCTCATAAGCAGCCTCCCCGGAGGTTTGCGACCAATGTCATGCCTGATATTAAGAAAGAAGTTGAACGCCTTTTAGAGGCGAAATTCATTAGGACAACCAGATATGTGGAGTGGTTGTCTAATATCGTCCCAGTCAGGAAAAAGAATGGAAAAATAATGATCTGTATAGACTTCAGAAATTTAAACTTAGCAACACCAAAAGATCAATACCCAATGCCGACAGTAGATTCCCTATTGGACTCCACGGCGGGGTACCAAGTCTACTCTTTTATGGATGGGTATGCAGGTTATAATCAGATTTACATCGTCGAAAACGATGTACACAAAACAACCTTTAGGTTCCCAGGCTCTTTAGGGTGTTATAAATGGGTAGTGATGTCGTTCAGCCAGAAAAACGCTGGTGCCACTTATTAGCGGGCCATGAATTTGATCTTTCATGACATGATCGGAAAATTTGTAGAAGTCTATGTGGACGATATAGTGGCTAAATCTGTGACCATGGAAGAACATTTTAGCCATTTAGCAACGGCCTTTGAGCGAATGAGAAAGTTTAAACTAAAATTGAACTCTGCCAAATGTGCTTTCGGGGTGTGCGCAGGAAATTTCCTGGGTTTTCTAGTGCACCAACGAGGAATTGAGATTGACACCAATAAATCTCGGGCGATCACCGAAGCTATACCCCCCCGAAATAAGAAAGAGTTACAGAGGTTCTTAGGGCAAATTAACTTCTTAAGACGATTCATCTCCAATTGTGCAGGGAAAACAAAAGTGTTCCCCTCCTTATTGAAGTTAAAGGACAAGGACAAATTCGTCTGGACCGAAGAACACCAACAAGCTTTTGACAGCCTGAAGAAATACTTGTCACAGCCGCCGGTGATGGTACCTCCAGTACCAGGAAGGCCAATTAAATTGTACATATCGGCCGAAGAATAGTCCATAGCTGGGATGATCGCGCAAAATGATGACATGAACTCGAGAGAGTCATTTATTATATCAGCAGACAATTGCTGAATTATGAATGTAATTATTCTCCAATGGAGAAATTATGTATGGCTTTATATTTCACGTGTACTAAATTACGAGCATACCTTAGGCCGAACATAGTGAATTTGATCAAAAGAATTAATATAATAAAGTACATGTTTTCTCGTCCTATCTTGCATCAAAGAGTTGGGTTTTGGTCACTGTCACTTTCGGAATTCGATATACGGCATGAGCCCCAAAGGGCCGTTAAAAATCAAGCTTTGGCCGATTTCTTGGCCGATCACCCATGTTTGAGCACTATTAAAGAAATAGAAATGGATCTGGACGAATTCAGTCTGAAGCCATGGACGATGTATTTCGACGGATCCAGTACAATGAAATGAGCTAGAATAGGGATTGTCTTAGTTAGCCCGTTGGGAGAATCATTTCGGTTCTTAATCAAGTTGAACGAATATTACACTAATAACCAGGCCGAATACGAAGCCTTGATACTTGGGTTGGAGATGCTCCTCAACATGCGAGTAACCCATGTATCCATTAAAGGGGATTCGCAACTAGTAATCCAACAGGTGATATGAACTTTTAAATGTCAAAGCCCATCAGTCATGGCATTATTGGATGTGGCCAAAGAGTTGGTAGACCGATTTGATCATGTTGAGTTGGAACACGTTCCAAGGCGAAGAACGAATTGGCCAATAGCTTAGCCCAAGCAGCTTCTGGGTATAAGCAGACAAATATGGATGGGATATATAGGAGCGAATAGGTCAAGCCAGCCCTAATGAGACGAAATAGACAGACGGATGTCATGGTCATCGAAGCCGAAGAGGAGGACGATTGGAGAAGCGAAATCAAGGCGTTTCTAGAACAGCCCGAAGAAGGGAAAGATCAAAGGCTAAAACTTAAAGCACTGAACTACGTAGTCTCAGGAGATGTACTATATAAAAAACGACAAGATGGATTGTTGTTGAAATGTGTAGGGCCATCTGAATCCAAAACTATCATGGCCGAAATGCATGAAGGTGTTTGTGGGGCTCACCAAGCAGGAATAAAGATGAGATGGTTGATTATACAAAGCGGTTATTATTGGCCGAAGATGGGAGAGTCGTACATCTCGTATGCCAAATGATGCATTGCTTGTCAGAAGCACGAGCCTATTCAAAGGGCACCAGCGACCAAAATGATCTCAGTCATTAAACCGTGGCCGTTTATGGGATGGGCGATAGACTTCATAGGGAAGATTTACCCAGCATCAAGCAAGAGGCATACTTTCATCATCGTTGCTACTGATTTCTTTACTAAATGGGTGGAAGTTATCCCAGTTGTGGAAATCTCCCAAGAACGAATCATCAAGTTCATGAAAGAGCATATAATTCACCGATTTGGTATACCATAAACAATAATGGTAGACCATGACACCTTATTAAACGGTGAAAATGTGAAAGATTTCCTGGCCGAATACGGAATCCGGTTGGTGAACACTACCACATATTACCTTCAGTCAAACGGTCAAGAAAAATCGTCTAATAAGACCCTTAAATGGTTGATTCGGAAGATGGTGACAGACAACGCTAGACGATGGGACGAATGTTTGAGTCAGGCTCTATGGGCCTATAGGACGTCACCACGAACGAGTACTTCAGTGACGCCATTTCAGTTAGTATATTGTCAAGAGGTTGTGCTTCCAGTAGAAATGAATATCGAGTCCATCGGGGTGATGTTACAAGAAAAGCTGATAAAGGAAGATTACAGCGAGGCAATGATCCAAAATTTGTTGGAATTGGACGACATCAAATATGATGTGCTAAATCGTCTAGAAGCACAAAAGAGAAAAATAGCCAATGAGTACTATCTCAAAGTAATGGCTAAATCGTTCAGGAAGGGCGAATTGGTGTGGAAAACTATATTGCCACTTGGTTCTAAGGATCCGGCATATGGAAAATGGTCGCCCAATTGGGAAGGCCAATTCGTGGTAAAAATTATGGTACCAAACGGAGCCTATCATTTGCAGGACTTGAACGGAAGAGTGCATGCAAGAGCAATAAATGGCAAGTACTTAAAGAAATATATGCCCTCTTTGTGGGAGCATGAAAATGTACAAAATGCACGGGAATAATAATGTATTTTTCATTAATAACGGACGAAAACATCCTAAAAGTACAAGGAATAGACGATATAACGTCTTACAAAAATCATTAATTTGGGCCAGAAGACCGCCGAAAACCCCCTGGGCAGCTCCTTAATGGCCGAAAGCGTCTCTCTCTCTCACACGCCATTCGTCTTGTATCTCCAAACCCACCGCATCCAAATCAGTCAAGTTTTTCTCAAAATTTATACGGGCCAAAAATTTTATACTCTGCCATAGACTCACCCATCTCCGTCACTTGAGTAGCGATGGTCCTCCTCTTAGCCTCTTTTCTCAAACGGCTTTCCTCGATAAGACGCTGAATCTCTTGTAACTGTCGCTCCAGGTCCAGGAAGACCGACTCCTCGGTCATCATCTCTTCTATAGTCTCCCTCAAGGACTGATGAAGGGCGTCAAAAGAGCCACAGAGCGTTTCTTTCCTCATTACAGAGGAGCGAAGCCCAACCCTCTGGCTGTGCATATTATGGGTGGCAATTTGGGTCAGGATTTGTTTATTCGTTCGATTCGATTCACTTTAAAGCGAATACGGGTTTGAAAAAATGGATTTGTTTAATAAATGGGTCAATTCGATTCGATTCGTTTATTAAACGAATCGAATACGAATTTAAGCTCATTGATTCATTTATTCGTTTAGGATTCGTTTTATTATTTTTATTTACTAGTTCTTGTTAATTTTCAATTAAGATTCGAGAAATTATAGCTAATTATCATTAAAAACAGTAATATTTTCAATATTTGGTGAAATATTTTTAGTAAATATATTAATTACATATTACATATGTATATATTTATGAAGAATTAATGTAAATCAAGTGCGGTAAATTATTTTATTAAATAGTATCATTGACTAAACGAATAAACGAATATTCGTATTCGATTCGTTTAATAAACGAATCGAATACGAATCCTGATATTAGGATTCGTTTAATAAACGAATCGAATACGAATCCATCACATTTTGATTCGATTCGTTTAGGATTCGATAAGAATTCGATTCGTTGATTCGTTTTGACACCCCTAGTGCATATTGCGATACCGAGAGAGAAGGCCTGCTATGCCGTCTTGCATTTCTTGGAGGAAAAGCCGATCATCAAACGATAAGGGCAAGGTAGGGATGGCCAATATTCGGCTTAATTCGGCGGAGCTTTTGTCCAATTGGAGGACGTTCTCTGGACGAACGGCCTGACTAACCTCCAGTGCAGCAAAGGAAACGTATTGACCAAGAACCTCTCGAAGGCCCTCCAGGTTTGTACTGGTGTGGACCGATTGCAATAATGGGTCAGATGCCTGCATACGAAGAAGAAGTTAGCAAAATGAACTGAGGCCATGAGCTAAAGGAAAGAGGAGAAAAGCTTACCACCCCAAAACCAGAACTGGAAGGCCGATCCACCAATGCCTCAAATGCCTCAGTTTGTGGCTGCATTAGTTCTTGCTGAGATAAAAGATCTGAGGATGATAGATGTTGGGAGACAAGAGCCAGCGCCATGCAGCCTGAGG
>SKCR01017415.1:0-65065 GCA_019454045.1 Zanthoxylum bungeanum | reverse complement strand
AAGTGAGGCCGCTTCCATGGGAACCTTTAAAGGCGGGTTACCCTAAAGTGCTTGATGAATCCAGGACCGTTGTTCAGGGCCAAAATGAACACAATCGTAGAACGGTAAAATGGTCGAATTAAAGCTGTGTGTTGGCAATTGTCTTGGTTTACACCAACGGCAGAACAGTTCAAGACTATGAGTCACTGGTTTGCCTAGTAAATCCGATTGTCACTCACTAGGAAAGGTTCAAGGCGAAAGCTACCTATTTCGATGCAGCTTTAGCTCACGGTATCTCTCTCACGTGCCTGAATGAATATTTGAAGAATTGTGGGGGATTGTTGTAAATTCCTCAAATTCATTAAATATGATATGTATATGTATATGTGTACCATTGGAATTCCCAAGGGGTGTATGGGAGGTTGCAATCCTTGGAGGGTTGCAACCCACCCCAAGGGGTGCCCTATTGGCATCCCTCCATGCCTTATATAAGAAGGCTTTTATTCCATAAAGGATATACAGAATATATACAATTAATATCCAAGAATGGAAAAGGGCATTGTGTTTGTTTTCTTTGTTTTGAGAGAGAGATCCACCATTTGGATCCAAGTTCATACACTTGTTAAGGAGTGCTCCTTGAACAAGAAGAATCCAAGTAATCATGGGAGAACGTTGGCAAAACGAATCCGTAAAGCACCTGTGACGGAGCCAATAAGTTCTTAAGGACAGAGATCATCTCGACTTGGACAAATCTGCAATCTCCATTTTCTGGTTTGTTTTAAAGGTTTTCTGGTTTTAGGGTTTCATGCATCTAGATCTAATTTTGTTGTTTGATCTGTTTGTTTGCAAATTATATTACTGTTTAATGACACCAATTTTTTACAACAGTTTAAACTAAATCTTATCGAAATTGATGAGATTTGTAAATAAATTCCACATAATTAAAACAAATAATTTTATTTGATTAAATTACCCTCTTTTTATTTCTCATATTATATTCTTCCTTTTTATTCTCTTCATTCTTCTCTCTCATGACTATATTATTCCATCTTCTCTCTCAACACTAAAAACTATTCCCTCTTCATCTGAACATCATAGGCAGAGGATTCAACCGCAACATCATCTTATCGTCGATTTCATAACTATACTTGTCTATTCACTTGAGTGTTATTGTTATTAGTTATTTATTTATTTTCGTTTTGTCACATGAATTAGGGATTTTATGTTAGGGATTTTTATTCCTTGTGCCACGTTTATTTTGTACTTCATGTCAGTGCAATTGATATGGATAAAAAAATATAGGATTTTTGTTATTCAATTTGAGGGTTTTTTTATATAAATTTTTATCTTAATAACTATAATGATAGGGACTTTTTTAAATAAATAGAAAATATTATATTTGCAGGTGGTAAATATCGATTCGAAGATTTTTTGTTTTCGATTTTTTTTCAAATTTTATGGAAATTGCGTACTAATACTGCATCATACTCGCCATTGAAGAATTTTTCCAAATTTCTATTTATACTTCTACCTGGAGCGAAATGATGATATTGGAAAATGATGTTTTTCTTTTTGCAAAAATAAAATGTTGGTTTTGATGGTTTAGTGTTTTTTACTAAGGGTATATTAGAAAATAAAGGCAAATTAATTTTCAATTCTGAATTTATTCCAAACATGATTATATATAATTCAATTAAATTACATGTTTTAAATTGTAGCATACCAAACACGAAGATCCATTTGTAAATGAATTCTACATGGAATTCGTTTGTAAATGAATTCCATATTTTCAATTCATTTGTTCCAAATAGTATGTTAGAGATTGACAAAATAATGAAATCGAAATAATGCAATTTTTATATTTTAAAATAATTATTTGATTTTTAATTAAAAAATCGAATCTAACTGAACCAAACCGAATAATTTGATTTTACTAATTTTTTAAGTCTAGTCATATTTTTGTTATTTTATATTTATTGTATTATAATTTGATAATGTTTAGTAATGATTTATTTCTTGAAATGTTTTTATTTTTTTTTGGTTATCTTTCTTTTTATTTTCCTACATTTTAAATTATCTATATAATAAATATATCTCATGAAATGATGATATTGGTATAATTGTGATGATGGTAAGAATTATAGGGTACAAAATTTGAATAAATGTTAGATTTAATGAATATTACTAATATTTCGATTATTATTATTATTGTTAAAAAAAAACAAATTGAATTGAACCGAACCGATATTAAAAAAAAAAATAGTAATTATAAATTTTTTTTATAATTATACCGAACCGTGCCCCCACATTATTTTATTTATATTTTTACATATTTGTCATTGTGATAAGATAATTAATGTTTTTACATCATTATTAATTCATTAAAAAATATAATTAGAAAATATAATATTTCTATAAAAAAATTATTAGAAAATCTAACTTCCTAAATAAAATTATTTCATTTAATTATCTAAAAAAATACAATTTAAAATTGTATAGAGAATATATCAGGGATGTCAATTTAATGCTATTTTTTAGACCATTATTATTATTATTATATTATTATTATTATTATTATTATTATTATTATTATTATATTATTATTATTATTATTATTATTATTATTGTGGACGCGGATTTAGATCAAGGCCACAATCGAGATTTTCTTTCTATAGGGCGCGATTGAATCCTGCAAAATAAATAAAGCGAATAAGGAGTGATCTGCCCACCGGTGTGGTGGTGACCGTGTGCACTCCGACGCTCAAGTTAGCCTATGTAGTGATGAAGTAAGATAAATAGATTAAGGTCTGATATATACCTTAATCTAGGTTTATGGGCCGTGAGGGCGGTCAATCGTAGAAATGTCTAGATTTCGGTGTCTAATGCTTTTCCGATCCCTTTTCCTGTCTTTCCTTTCTTCTTTTATAGGCTTCTCCTTGTGAATCTGCCCGTTGGAGTCGACTTTATTGAGGGTTTAATTCAGATATTCATGATAGATAACTGAAGATCTCATCTTCTTCCCAGAACTCTCGATCTTAATGGCTACATTTATGTGTCTGTTTCTTTTATATTAGCTTTGTAACTGGTGTCCGTTGATATGCATAACATCTTTAGGCATGGGCTCAATCGGTGTGGATGGGCTTTTGGCTTCGTGTGAGTGTCGTTTTTGCCCTTGGGTCAATTTTGGCCCAAACAATTATTATTAGGATTATTATTAGGATTAATTATTAGGAGGAGAGGATTAGGAGGAGGAGGAGGAGGATGAGGAGGAGTAGGATGATGATGGAGGATGAGGAGGAGTAGTAGGATTAGAGGAGGAGATTAGGAGGAGGAGGAGGAGTAGGAGGAGGATGAGGAGGATGGTAGGAGGATTAGGAGGAGGAGGAGTTATGAGGAGGAGGAGGAGGAGGAGGAGGAGGAGGAGGAGGAGGAGTTATTAGGATTATGAGTAGGAGGAGGATGAGGAGGAGTATTATGAGGAGGAGTATTAGGATTGGAGGAGGAGGAGTTAGGAGGAGGATTAGGATTATTATGATTAGGAGGAGGAGGATTAGGATTATTAGGAGGAGGATATGAGTTTATTATTAGGAGTAGGAGATAGGATTATTATTATATTAGTATTATGATTATGATTAGGAGTAGGATTATGATTATTATTATTATTATTATTATTAGAGGATGATTATTATTATTATTATTATTATTATGATTATTATTATTATTATTATTATTATTATGTTTATATTATTATTATTATTATTATTATTATTATTATTATTATATTAGTATTATTATTATTATTATTATTATTTAGTTCTTATTATTATTATTATTATTATTTTTTATTCTTATTATTATTATTATTATTATTATTAGTATTATTCTTATTATTATTATTATTATTATTATTATTATTATTTTGTATTGAATGTTATTAAGTAATATTTTCTTGATAATCAAGTTTTAAAGGAAAAAATTAACATGTTTTATATATATTATATGCTTAGTTTTATTTTATATGGAAACCTAAATTTCTATAGAAATATTAAATTTTGTGATAATTTTCTATAAAAATATAATATCTTGTAATAATCTTCATATATTTTAAATTATTTTAAAGTTAATAATGAAGTGAATTATTAATTATTTATGGCAATGGTAAATACAATAATACATTAATAAAAATATATTATTCCTTTGACTTTTTGACCTAGGTTATGTTGGAGTAAATTCAAAACAATAAGGGATATATAAGTGGTAGATAACATGAACATTAGTCCCTAATACGAATGAATTTGTATTTCATTCATTATTCTATAATATAAGTTTTCTCTCTTTTTTTTGGAAAAATAAAAAATCATTATATTTAAATTTAGAAAAAAATTCAAATCTAAAGACGGTCTTGGTTCTTATAGAGTATGTTGATTAATGATTTTTAGATCATGTGTGTGTACACAATTGTAAAAATTACAAGTTTAAAAAAATACACAAATAATACAATACAAAATAAGTGAAATTTGTTTCACAAGTATTACACAAATTTAATTATCACCAAAAGATGTGAAAAATGATAATACTTATAGGGATGTTAGAAAATCTCGATTTTGATTATGATTTAGGATAAATTTTTGTCCCGAATTCATAATTGAGATGGACTGTAATTGATTAATCTTTACCAATGCCTCCCACTACAAGAAAATTATTTTTAGTGGCGAAATGGGGAAATAAATTTCGCCACTAAATATAGATTTTTAGTGGCCAAATTCAATTTTGCGAAATCAATTTTCTTCACTAAAAATTTATTTAGTAGCTAAAAAATACAAATTAGCGTCCCTATTTTTGTGGCCTCTTCATTTACCAAAATAAAATTTCCTTTATTTTTCACTTCACTGCGCGCACTTCACATCTTCATCATCCCTCTCTTTCGTTCACAGCTTCATCATCCTCTCTTTCGTTCATTTCAATTTTAGCCATAGCCAAGAAAGTTTCAAAACCTTCATTTCAGATCATTGGCTAGAGTGATTAGTTTCCATTTAGATTCAAAATCCACCTCTGTTTCCCAGTTTTTTCATCTGGATTTATCTTAAATTCATCAAAAACCTAATAAAAATGATGGATCCAAGTGACAAAGTGAGTAATCATGCCTATTTTTATTTCATATAGGCTTTCTATTGACCCAAAAAATTTGCTTCTTCCCCCGAAACCTATCCTCCATTTTTCTTCATTAAAACGAAACCCTAGTGCATTTCAACTCTTATGTAATGACCGGTAAACGGTAATCTCGTCGACCAGTGATCTCGACTACCGGTTCATTCTGAGACGAATGTTACATAATATAGTTATGTGAGACACATATACGCTCATGAAATAATTTTGGGGATAATCGATATTTTCGAGATTCCGATACGACACGGTATGATATTTCACTCCGGACAATCCATAGTATTTTGGTCGTAATATTTTTTTACGAATTCCAATTTTTATGAATTTTATATCACCGGAAAGGTAAGACCGAGAACTACAACTTTCACGTTGACCCATTACCAAATTCGAACACGAAATAAGTCAAAAATCATAAATTCAGTGACTGCTACAGTAAATTTCGGATTTGTCTAGAAAAAAAAAATGAGGTGGCTAATCTTAACCACCCAAATCCATCACAAAAAAATCAGCCCCCTCCTCAATATATAGCACATTATTCCTTCATTCCAAAAGTGGGTAAATTATGTAGAGAAAGAGAGGTAAAAACGTGAGCATGAAAGAGAAGAAGAAGAAGAATAAGAAGAAGAAGAAGAAGAAGAAGAAAAGAAGAGAAGAAGAAGGAAAAGAGAAGAAGGAAGAAGATAAACAAATGATAAAAGAGCTTGGCAACCATTAAAGGCATGGAGAAGTGTTGGAAATCAAAGGAAATGAGGTAAGAAATTCATGACCCAAATTGTGATATATTAAGTTTTGTTGATTTGAAACTGTATTATGTTGTGAACTTGGATGTGATGATGATTATATGATTTTTGTATTAAGAAAATGATGATTGGGAACCCCCCCCCCTTGTAAAATGTTGCAAACTAAGTGAAGTTCATGGAATAAATATGAGTTAGTATTGAGTAAGATATGGATTGTGTTGTGGATGTTTGTTGAGGTTTTATGGAATATTGTTGATGGATTATGATTTTGGTGTATTGATATAAAAAAGTTTAGAAAAGTACCTATAAGAAGATGGTAAAATGATGATATGAGCATTGTGGAATTTTGGCTTTGGGAAGTGGGTAAATCATTGTTTGAGGTTGATAATTTGATATAGAATTGGTAAATTTGAAGTTCAATAAGTTAGGTTGTGCAATAAGATTGTTATGGAAGTGATTGTGGTAATTTTGGGTAGTGGATGAACATGTAGAAGCAAAACAGAATCCTGGAATTTTGTTTCGCGTCGTGACGCTAAAGAGCTGAGCGTCGCGACGTGCAAGAGTAAAATGAATGCACGTTTCTGGACGTTGCGCGTCACAACGCGCAAGGAGTTGCGTCTCGACGCGTGACACAACTCATGCCCAAAACATTTCTAGACCATTCCAGTTTCACCCCAGCATCTTAGAGACCACCATAAGAGTCTCGTATCAACCCGTATATATATATATACGTTATGATATCCATACGATATGCCTCAGAGTGGTAGCCCTTATTTGAATAGGAAAAATTTAGCTTGATTCCGATCAATTTATTCTTAGTCCATTTTCTAATCGAAACTATCGATGATAGATCATCGCAGGAACCACAAGTTTCACCAGCGAAGTGAAGAAAGACTAGCAGAACTCCAAAACAATGAGTGGACATCTTTTCTCAAACTGATTTTATTTAACAATTTTGATATCAGACTTACTTTTCTCATTTTTAGGGCGTTAGCCAATCTCTTTATCAGATACATTTTATTTAGCATATTTTAAGAAATGATTTAAAATGAAGGTTTTCAAAGCATGAGTTTTATGTTTTTCGAGGCATGGGGGAAAAACCTACCTCAATATGTAACTTGCTACAGTTTGGAATTGACGGACGAGAATATGTACACATGTAGATGACTGGGGGGCGGGGATACGTAACGCCCCCAGATCCTAATTCAGGACTAGGGATGACATATGCCCCTAGATCCAAGTTCAGAGCTTGGAGGGTAGCATAGATCCGCACCCCCAATTCTAGTTCAGTGGCTTGGGGGACGACGATACGTAACGCCCCAAGACCACTAGTTTCAGGGACATGAGTGGCATGATTTGGGAGACGACGATATGTAACGCCCCAAAGTCATGGTTTTGCATTCATGGCTCTAGTTAGGCGTATTAAGGGATGGCGATACGTAACACCCCTATACGTCAAGTTTTTCAGATACAGATCAATTTTCGGAGATCAGATTCTCAGAAAAGAGTTTTCAGATGTCAGATTTTAAGAAACAATTTTCAGAAAGCGGATTTCAGAAAGGTTTAGTTTTATTAAAAAGATTTCAGATAAGTTTTCTCCAAAATAGCTCAGAGTTTTCAGACAAGAAAAGGATTTTCAGACAATTGATTTTCTGAAAGGTCACTGATTTTTTTTTTGAATTAAAAAGTTTTCATTATAGTATTCCAATTTTTATCGTCCACTCACTTAGATCGTACGACGATCTAACCCCCCACTCCCAATTTTCTTATTTTGTAGGTATTCTAGAAGGACGAGCTCGGGAGGACGGATACTGATGCAGTTATTTGGGTATTAAGTCCATTAGTCTAAGTCATAAGAGTAAGAGTCCAGTCAGAGTCAAATAGAAGTCATGTATTAGTCTCTGATTATGGAATAGTCATTGTCAAAACATGTTTTTTTTTTATGTATATAGTTGTTGAAGTTAAGTTTGCATCTTAAGTTATTAAGTAGGGCCACAATCCCATACATAAGTTATAATTAGAGAAAAAATATATAGTGTAGTTATAGTTAGAAAGACAGAGGCTCAGGGGAATAGTACGACATATTCTCTGCCGGTGGCGTCCCCAGATTATGGATGTTATAAAGATGATATCAGAGTATGGTCTAGGGAGTCAGTGACTGCAGTGGGTAGAGTGTTTGTGGTTTTTTGTATACGCAGTATGTCCGGGATACTCGTATGCAAGACATTGCCTCCCCAGTATCTGATCCTCGAGTATGTCCTTAAGTTCCATAAACAGGTTAGTAATCTTTTCTAGATCATTCGAATAGCATTCCTTATGAGAATAATTATACTCTAGATACAAGTTAAGAATCTTCTTGAAGTTATTCCAACTTATTATCAGAAGTACAAACGAGCTATGAAAACGAATAGTAAGATTTAAAGAATAGTACCCAAGGAAATGAGAAAAAGAGTTATAAGAAATGAATGAGATATGCGTGGAGGTTTAAGCAGCCGAAGATGAAGAAGTAAGGAAACATAAAGAAATAATAAATTTCTATGGATAACCACATAAGGAAGTAGGAAAGAGAGAGAGGAAGTCAGAAAGAAAAGCAAGGAAAGAAAAAGTAAGGAATTGACTATTTAAGTAATCAGAGACAGTAAAGAGATAGAGATAGAGATATAGAATGAGATAAGATGGAAAATACCAGAACTTGGGATAATGAAAAAGAATATAGTAAATGTAGACACTGCATTTTTGCATAATGCCCAATGATGAGCCTTGTATGGAGGCACTACCCGATAAGTTACGGAAGTCGCGAGAAACAGACGTCGTAAGGGAAAATTCAGAAAATAAATACCTTATCAAAATTTAATTCGTTTGTTTGGCCTCGAGTTCGCTCGATTAATCCCTGTTTAAAATATTAAGCCTCGACCCAAAACCCCCGCACCCATCCAAACCCATTCATCCAAGCCACACGCCCATATCACACTAGGCCCACCAAAGCCCAATCCAAATAATTAAAACATTTAAAACACATGTCACAAATTAAATCAAATCAAATCAAATTAAATTAAATTAAATTAAATCCAATCAAATTCAATTAAATTAAATCAAATCCAATTAAAATAAAAACAAATCTCATTCCTAAATTAAATAAATCCACTTCCTAATTTAAATAAATCACTTACCAATTTAAAGATATTCCCCACCAAAATTACACAAATTTATTTCCCTTTTTCAAATTAATTAAATACATCCCTTTTTTACTTATTTGTTTCATTGTTTAAAGATCTCATGCACAAGGAAACCCTAAGCTCACCATTATAAAAGAATAACATAACCAAACCCTAAACTCCCTCCTTGGAGACTCACACGACACAATCAAAAACAGAAACCCTAAATAGCCTCGCCTCTCCCTCTCGCCTCTCTCAAACCTAAACTCCCTCATTCACTCATTCGACAGCCCTAACTCCTCAACACCAAATAAACCATAGACACACTCAAGACATTCACGGACGAACCATAAAAAAACAACAAAAAACCAAACCCTTTAACCTCACACTCGGCAGTCATCAAAGAAAACCCTCTTCTTTCTCTCATCAACCTGACATTCACCAAAGAGACAACCAACAAAGCCACTAACAGCAACCCCCCATCCATCGATCAAAATAAGTCATGAAATAATAAACCATTCTCGGTCCACTCTAAAAAACAAACGCTAATCTTCACCTATTCAAAAGCACACGCACTGCCCTTCACGGCCAGACAACAAGAAAATAAGCATTCACATAGCAGCCCTCACGCAATATCTCACTCAGCTCACCCTCACGATTCAACCACAACAGCAACACTCGGCCCCTCTCTCTTCCCCTCTCTCTTATCTCACGCACTATCTCTATCTCTCAACCTAAAACCAAACAAAAATACAAAACCTAAAAACCTAGATAACCCTCGGAATTAACACGCAAAGCTCACGACAGAGACATAAACACACAGCTCTCACTCTCTATTGCTTTTCATTTTTTAATCGGCAATAAGCATACTGCTTTCTCTCTCTCGATAAGCCACCTTCAGCCATAAAAACGTGACAGCCAGCACCTCACTTCACTAACCAAACCGACCAAAACCAACCCCTTAAACTGCTCACTGACTCCACCGAATACAATAAAAATAGGACACACTCGGTGGACCCTCAACCAGCAAGACCGAACAACAAACTACCTCCATAATCGATTCCAAAATAGTCCCCGAACCAACCCCAAAACAGCAGCAAAATAACCCCAAAAAACGACCATAAAACAGTCCAAAATAGTCCCCGAACCAACCCCAAAACAACAGCAAAATAACCTCAAAAACAGTCCCCGAAACAACCCCAAAACAGCAGCAAAACAACCCCAAAACAGCAAAGAAAACAGTGGAAACAGCAGCCCAAAACAGCGGCAAACCAGAAAAATAACGGAGCATTAACCCTTCCGGCGACGACGTAACACACTTCCGAGGAGCATCTTAAAAGGTAAGACCTGAGGGCCCCCCTTTTTATTATTTATATTTTCAGTTATTCTTTGTCGATCATTCGCATGCATCGTTGTGTTTTACGTATGGTTGCATTTGTGTTGGGTTGATGGTTGAGTGCTATCCCTTGCGGTATATCGGATGGAAACCCAGACGTAAATTTCGTAGCCGAATCCGAATGGACGGTAGTGCGGTCTGTACTTGGGATACAACTCCACATACCGCTTGAGGAACTTTCAAGCATGTGTTTCATTTTGGTATTTGATTTCGTGTTTATTGTTCCGCCTTTTATTTTCTATGTATTTTTTATTTATTCATGCATTATAATCTAATGCGCATGGGCAAATCACGTTGGATTAAAGGTCCTCCGATTGAGGGATAAAAGCCCAAAGGCTACATTTACCACGAAGGTTTGCCGTGCAGGACGAGGTATGTTCGATTGAATGTGAAATATGTTCAGTAGGGCATACGAGGTCCCATATTATTGCTTTATTTATTTTCTATGTATTGTTACTTGATGCGCATGGGCTAATTACGTTGGTTTATAGGTCCTCTATTTGAGGGAGAAAAAGCCTAAAAGGCTACCTTTACCGAAATATTTTGCCGCGCCTTTTTTAGTCCGTTATTTACTTTTCACATATTACTTCTTTGTTTGTTCATGCATTGTTGCTTGATGTGCATGGGCTAATCACGTTGGTTAAAAGGTCCTCTATTTGAGGGAGAAAAAGCCTAAAATGTTACATTTACCACGATGTTCAATCGGGCATACGAGATCCTACATTATGTTTTTTTTATCCACGCATGTGTTTGTGTCATTTCAGATACCATTTTGGTAATCTCGTTCGAACGCGTTTCTGAACGCTACACGAATGTATGCATTATGCCTCAATCTGTTCGAACGCGTTTACGAACGCTACTCTAACGCGCATGCATCTTGTTTTATCATACATCATGTCTTATCTCGTTCGAACGCGTTTCCGAATGCTATACGAATGCGAATATTCTGTTTACCGTTCGAACGCGTTATCAAACCCTCCACGAACGTGCATGCAGTGGATCGACTTATTTTCCTCATATTTCGTGCATGTTTGCTTATTTAAGTCATTTCTTTCGCATTGCATAATTAACCATATCATTTCATTATTGACGCTTTTACCGTTATTAATTATTTATATTTCCGCATTTATTTATTTGATATGTTCGTGAGATTGTGTGCTCACTTTTATTATTAATGCCTTTATAGTTGTTATTAGTTACACAATTGCGCTTCATCGTTTAATACACTTATGAATTATGTATTTGGTCTTCATTTTTTTATTTACGATTATGGGTGTGCAATCTTGTGTGTTGATTACATTATCTTGCATGTGTTACATGAGACTTGGTTATACTATTGCATAAATCTTTTCATTACAATTGGCATAAGTAAGGGACCATTCCGAACCCAACGGTTTGAGGTATTCCCTTGCGAGGGGTGAGTACGGCCTTAAATCATTTCCTAGTTCACACTAGGTGGCGACTCCATTTTATTTCTCTAGTTTATGTCCCCCGCGGGCTACTCCGTACTCCCGACCGGGCCGCGAGCCCCGGGCAGCGTCGTCCACTTCTGTGTCCTACAGTCTGGCGACTCTACTGGGGATAGAGAATCGGCCCCGAAATAATGTTTTGTAATGTTTGTGATTTTTACTTTAGTTAACCTGGTCTAAAGTGGGGGAGTTCATTTGTCTAATTTTTTCTCTCTCTAAATTTTCTCTCTCTTCAAAATTCTCTCAATTTCTTTCAAGGTTTTTTGACTTTTTGAAGCCAATTGTTGTGTAAAACTCGGATTGCCGAATCAACGAGTGTTTCAATTGTCGAAATTCCTCATTTTTGGATCATGTCTGCTGCTTGGTTGTGTGGTTTACGTGTGATTTTGAGAATTTTGGAGATTGAATGAATTTTGAGAGCGTTCTTCATGGCTACAGACTCATGAACTCCTCCCGGGGCTGATCTTAGTTGATCTCAGTTGATACTGCTGTTGGACTGCTGGATTGTTCGGTCAAATATAGGTATGATTCCTGAATTTGGATGCTTTTGGTGATCAATTTTGGGATTTGTGGAGGTTTGACCTGCAGTTGACTGCAAGCTGTTCTTCACAATCTTCATCATGTTCATCGTAATTTACTGGATTTGATCTGTTTTGAGTCAACTCAGTGGAAAATTTTCGTTTGTCACGTGAGATAGCACTTCCACGTGCATGAATCTGGACGTATTCTTGGCCAGATTCAACGGCTGAATGGTGCCTCTTGCTGATAAGAAATTTCATTCCAGATTTGGATTAGTCACTGTTTTTAAGGGTGGCAATAAAGCCCGCGGCCCGGCCCGGCCCGGCCCGCGGGTGGAAAAAGCCCGGGCCGGGCCTTGAAAAGGAAGCCCGGCATGGGCCCGGGCCCGGGCCGGGCTTTTCTATTTTGGCCCGGGCCCGGCCCGGCCCGGGCCAAAATTAAAAAAAAAAAAAAACATAAATAATATATATATTTTTAATATGTTTGTATCATTTTTATTTATTTTTAACATTTAAATTGTTAATTTATCAATGAAACTTGTGATTTATTTATAAATTGTATTTGTATATAGTGTAAATATATTTTATATTTATATATTTTTAATTTTTAAATTTTTTTTTTTAATTTTCGGGCCCAAAAAAAAGCCCGGCCCAAGCCCGGGCCCGGGCTTTTTTTTGTTGGCCGGGCTCGGGCCGGGCTTGCAAAAGCCCGGCCCGGCCCGGCCCATTGCCACCCCTAACTGTTTTGGTGGTTTCGTTTCCTGGTTTGATCGGTCATTTCTGGATTTGGTTCTCAAATTTGGCGCATTTGATGATCAAAACTTGATTTGAGTGGTTGACCTGCAGTGTTCATCCTGATCTTCAATGTGTTCTTCAACAATGCCTGATTTTGATCCATTTTATGGGCTAAATTTGTGGAAAATTCTGTTTGTGTAGCGTGTTAGGCTGTTTTGCCAATGATTGGGCCGTTTGGCTGGTTAATGGGCTGACTTCAGAATTGGGCCTTTAGGTGAGTTGGAGTTTGCTCATTATTGTGGTTGACCATCATGTGCATCATTAAAATGTGCACGTGGCTGTGATTGTTGGCTGCGCTTATGTTGAGGGAGATTAATGGGCTGGGCCTTGAAGTTTCGTGAACTTGGGTTTGAGCCTTTGTGTTGCTTTTGGGCCTGATATTGAGAGTTTTCATATTGGACATGTTTAGATATTGTCTGCATTATGCAGCTCGGTTGCTTCTTGTGAAGGTGATGCACTTGTGAGTGGGTCAAGTTTCTTAGGGCCTAATATATTGGGCTTGGGCTTGGGCTTGATCAAGTTTCATCAAGTTGATCTCCATGTTTCTTGTATATTGCGTTTAAGCCTAATATATTGGGCTTAAACGCATGAGATTGCCGTTTTGGTGAGGTGAATTAGCGTGGTTTGGAAGGGGCGCTGCTCGCACTTGAACCAAATTGGGCCGGGGTTTTTTTTCAAGTTGGGCTGGAGTTGGGCCTAACGAAATCTCAGTTTGGGCTTATTAGTGGCATTAGGGAAATGGATTTGGCCTACTTCGCGAATTTCTTTACATGGAGAGGTTGTTGAGGGGTTTGGGCTTAATTGCCGCTGGCTGAATCTCGCAATTTTCTTGGAAACACAGGCAAATCTTGGAAATCTATGCAGGCATATCTCTCCCTCCCATTTGGCAAATCTGAACTCTACTCGACCCCTGCTGGAGTTGTGGATTGGCTGCTGTAATGCCTTTATCTGTAGCTTCCCATTGAGCAGTAGCGCTTTACTTTGAGGAGGCAGAGTATGGTGAAGAAATCAGTGCACACGGCTGCAGATGAAGATCCATCGCGTCATCAACACAACTCGGCTTCCCCTGCTGGAGTTGTGGATTGGCTGCTGTAATGCCTTTATTTGTAGCCTCCCATTGAGCAGTAGCGCTTTACTTTGAGGAGGCAGAGTATAGTGAAGAAATCAGTGCACACCGCTGCAGATGGAGGTTCATCGCGTCATCAACACAACTCGGTAAAGGGTATGATGTTTGAGTTTAAGGAATTTATGTTTTCCGATAGATCCAGTGCGATATCGCATGTCATCTTCAGACTACTTCTGGCGATGTAGCATCTTTTAAACTAATTTTAGTTGTGAACAGTAGCATATCTAGTGGTAGGTGGCCATGAGATATGAAGAAACATAACAAGATTTGTAAGGAAAAATCTCGACAATTGTCTGTCTGTTTGAAGGCGGGAAATTGTGTTTGGTTCTCATGGAAGATATATCTTTTTGTTCTGGATGTTGGGATTTGCGGCATGGATGAGTAAGGATTGTGTGTGATTCCTTTTGAAAATTGCTCTTGGGATATGCGGTTGGGATATTTGGGATTTAAATCATGGGCTGAGTATTTGGCCCGAAGCGTGGGGCTGGATCTTTGGCATGTTTTCGTCAGTCTGAATCACTTTTTTGGAAGTGGTTTAGGATGAATGTTTGGTGGTTTTGACTGGCTACTGACCGGCCATCCTACCACTAGAAGAACTGGGTTCACTCTTCAATGATTCGCGAAGCATGTCCCAGATTCCTGGGCGATGTAGCAACTCTGTTTAGTCTCAGATGTGAACAGTAGCGTATTGGGAGATACGAAGAAACACGTCTGCGGACTATTGTTGGGTAAAATCTCGTTAAGGTATCGGGTGTATGTTTTAAGTATCGTTTGGAGTTTGAGTTCAAGAAGATATTGTTTTTTGGTGGGGCTTTGTGCGATTTTTGGTCTAGTGGGTGTCGGGGCTGCTTGGATCTCTTGGTGGAGTTGGATGGCTGCTGTAGCAACTCTAGTTGAAGTCTTCCATCGATTATTTTCTGGCTAGGGAGGAGGCCGGAAGTGATGGAAAATGGTTGAGTCTTCATCAGGAGGTCGATCGCGTCATCCGTAAAGCTTGACCGAAGTTTGAGCATTGTCTAATGCCGCCCTTCATCGTCAAGCTACGCATTGGCGAAGTAGCATCCTTTAGCTAGTCTTGGCTGTGAACAGTAGCATAATCTAATGGAAGGGGCAGCCATGAGATATGAAGAAACATGGCATGACTATGACAAAGGAAAAATCTCGTCCTAATGTGTTTGTTTGAAGTATGAGGCTGGACCTTAAGGGTTATTTGGTTCCCCGGGATAACTTTTCTTATATGGTGGATTGGTGGCTAAGACGTTTTCAGGTCAAATCTTTCTTCTAAGTGGATTAGTAAAGGACTCTTCGTTCAAAGGGATTGGTGTTCCCTGAGATATTTCACCAAGCTTTTGGTTCAGTTTCAGTATCTCTGTTTTTGAGATATTCATCTCAAAAGCTTTGGATTAACTGGGCGATGTGGGATAGAGACTTTAGTTGGATTTTACTTGATCCATAGACACGTGAAGTGTTAAAATTTTTGAATTGGGCTTGGAGTTTGAGGCGCCTGTTATTGGGCTCGGTCGTTGCTTCAGTTTAATGGGAAATGGGCTGAAGCGTGACATGGCCTTTTGGCATGCAAGACCTGGAGATGGCTTTGTGATTGTTACGCATGGGCTGGACTGAAGAGTCTGACAATTGGGCTGCCTTTTGTCTCGCGTCTTTGGTTTATATTACTCGTTGATGGGCTTCCTGCTCATGCTTTTAATATGAGTGGGCTGTTTACTCAAGTTCGAAAGCGTGGGATGGTTTGGGGTTTAAATTTCTTCAGTTGCGCATGGAGCTGCTTCCGTGGGCTTGCTGTGCCTCTGTTGCTGGGCTGGATTTGATGCACAGGCTATCCGCGAATGGATTTGGTGCACTGTCCAGGCTATCTGTGGTTTGTGGGCTCATTTTGGGCTGTGGGCTATTTGCTGGATCCTGCTGCGTGGGCATTTTACCATTTTGCTGGTAGTATTGCTTGTTGTCGCTTAGTACTTGGGCCATCTATTCGGTTTTAAGTACGGCATGTACATTTGGATTATGGGCCGTGATTTACTTTCATTTGGTTGCTCTGTAAGTCTCGACTATTGGGCCATGTATTTGGTTTTTGAACTTTTAGTTCTTGTTCGTGCTTTAAGCACTTTCCTGGGGGATGCCCCTTGTACAATTGTACAAAACACATCTTTTGGAATATACTTGTAAACTTTTCCAAAAAAAAAAAAAAAAACCTTTTCTAAAGTTGATTTAACCTAAGGTATTATTGGAGTTAGATAATGATTTGGTGTCTTCCTTCACTCACTACCTTTTTATAGCCAAAAGGAAAAGCTGTGAAGACATCTAGATAATCATCTAAAGTGATGGACTAATTTGGATGATCTGTTGTTTATTCCTGTTACTAAGGCGATAAGAGCCTAAGAGGCCAAAGTATTTAAGAGAGTTTGCTTCACCCTCCCTCTGTGGAATTTTCAATAGAGAAATCCATTTGACAATTATTCATGTATCGTGAAGTCGTTTTCGCTAGAAGCGGCGGATCGTTATATGGTACCATCACTCATTGGCACATACCTTAAGGTATAAAAAAGGTGCGCTCACTTGGTCGCTCGAACCCTTAAGTGGGGAGACCTAGTTGTGGGCAATCCTTCGCCGGCGGGAGCCTTTATCTATACTCCTATAAACCCGCATGTGAACCATAGTTGTATGACCTATAGAAGCCACCCTTTTATGCTTGTGTTTGGGACCATCATCATTTGGATTTAGTTGGACTTCTTGTCATGGGATGTAAACTTGTTGGGCCATTTAAACTGGGACGAGTTTGTGTCTTATGACAATCAGGCCAAAAGCTTCTAAAATACCGATGTGCCACTTTGTGTTTGGGCCCCCTATCATTTGAAGTTGACTAGCCACGTTATTGCAAAAGTGTAAACATGTTGGGCCTTTTTCAACTGGGACAAGTTTACACCTCGCAATAATATGATTGAATGCTTTGAAATGATAATGGGAAAACTTGTATGAAAACCTTGATGGGTTTAGAAAGTCCAAACATGATCCAAATATGCTAGAAGCACGAGTTCGATATCTGCACTGGCTTTCATCCAGAAAGGATACGCCTTGTTACAACATATTTGCATACTTTTGGACGCTTCTAAGTTCATCCCCATTACCACGGTCGCCGAAAGTCCAATTCGTCGTTTCTAGACAATGGCATCAGCTTAGTCCATGTTGTAAATGGGCGGTCTTTGTCTTTTACCGATGGAAAGGGACAAAAGCAGCCAAGGTTCACCCCGTAGCATAGGAGAGAACGATTTTGTGTACCACTGACCGGCGTAAACACACACGTATAACGCAAGCGCACGTATCGTTCAAGTAGTATAAAAATATCGATCCCACGAGGACTTAATTCCTACTATTGTTATTAATTATTGATACTATTTATTTACAAATATCTAATTATAGGGAGAATAGAATTGATTGGTTGAATGTGGTTTTACAAAATAAAATAAAAACAGACTTAAAAGAAAATACTAAGGAAAATAACAAAAGACACAAAGATCTAGGGTTGTGAATCATTCTAATATCTTTTTAAAAGATGAAGTGATTATTTTATGTTTGTGTAATAAATCAGATTACTAACCTGGAACACGAATTTATGTGAAAGCATCTGTCGATGGTCAGACACAAATACTCAGTTTAATCCAATTGAATCATATGTCTATGTCAATTAAATTATCTTGATTCATTAAGTTTAACTTCCAATTATGGCTACCCCCGCCCGACAGGTATATGTCTATCCTGTAAGGAAATCTATTAAAGGGTTATCTATCCTCAAAGAAGATCGTGGGCTATTAAGTCAAAGGTTGAAACCTAAAATCCCTATGTCTAGTTCATTTTAGATTTACCATATCAATCTTATTGGTGATCAGACAACAAGAAGCATTAAGCTTAAGACTTAATAAGTAAACCTTTAAATTATCCAAACTATAAAATAACCTCTTATAAACCGGTGATATTAGATTTCATCACAACCTAGAAAACTAACTTAGTTATAACACATAGTTATGACAAGTAAAAAAGACATAAAAATTACTAAAAAGTAAATGCAGAAAAATAAATAAATTGCTAAGGTAAAAGGAATTAACTTCTACTATTTACTATTTAGATATCTCCCATAATATAATATATATTCTTGTGATAATTTTGCCAACCAGCCATATAGGCGGTAACCTGATTAAGTCAAATTAAGATCAACCAGCCATTAAGACGGTAATATTTGTTATTAAACCAGCCATAAAGGCGGAACAATAATTAAACCAACCGACCAGTATGGCGGTATTGTAGACAACAGAACCTGGGCGACGCTGTTCTAGGCTCGCGGCCTAGTTGGGAAGTATGAAATAACATGGAGTCGCCACCCGGTGTGAACCGGGACAAAGATTTAAGGCCGCACTCACCCCTCGTAAGGGAAGACCTCAAACCGTTGGGTTCGGAATGGTCCCTTACTTATGTCACTTGTGATGATGTAATTTGTGCAATAAACTAACCGAATCTATTTATCATTCATGCTCAAGGGTACTTAGATCTAACATGCTTTCATCCAAATAATTTCACGCAATGTAACACAACAAGCCTATTGAACCATTAAACCAACATGTATAAATCATTACCCAAACGCATTATAAACTAAGAACATGCATAATGAACAACCTAAACATGCTTTAACAAATAAATAACAAACTAAATTAAACCATGCTTTAAATAATAAACATATAACCTAAAGACTATAACATGCTCAAATACAAATTAGGATGAGACGAGATACGTGTATCTTAAGTGGTACGTGGCATTGTATCCCGAGTGCAGACCATACTACCATCCATTCGGAATCGGCTATGGAATTTACGTCCGGGTTTCCATCCGATATACCACAAAAGGGAACACATATCCCGCTCATCCAACAATCACATCATGCCTCAAACGACTCTCATGCAATTATATATCAAAATAAATAAAGAAGGTAAGTAAAAAGGGTGCCCTCAGGTCTAACTTCTTTTGTCGTCTAAGAAAGGGCGTTACACGTCCGTTGGAAGGGAGATTGATCCGATGCTTTTCCGATTTGTCTACTCAACGTTTTCCCTCGTTGTTTTGATGCTTGGGCTGCTATTTTAAGTCTGTTTCGCTGCTGTTTGTGTTGTATTTTCTGGTCACTATTTTTTGGTAATTAGGGGACTGTTTTGGGCAGTTTTGGAGTATGTTTGTTCACTGTTTTGGTCGAGTATTGAGGGGCTGCTGAGTGTGTTTAGAGATGCGGCGCTGACTGGTTTGTGCTTGTGGAATGGGGTTGTGACGCGCATGACCAGGACATGTGTATAAGATTAATTGCATGGACGATCAGATAATTAAGAAGCTGTAAGGTCACAGACTCTCAAACTTGCAAATTGATGAATGACACATGCACGAATAATCGAACAGCATCCTCACGCCTTTGATGATTTACGCCCTTTGATAGTGTATGTTCACGTGGAGAGCTGAGCGTTTGTCGTGAGGTGTGGGTTCATTTGTTTGCTTGTTGGTTGTCAAAGGGTTGTGTGAGGTTGTTGTTTAAGGTGAAGCCGCGTGGATCTAAGGGTTTTGTGCTGTTTGTTTTGCCAAGCGTAGGGTTCAATTTGGTTCCGGGTTTTTTACGTTTGTTGTCGTTATTTGTGTGAAGGCTGCGAGGAGTTGAATGAGAGAAGCGTGGCTTATTTGGTTTGTTTGTGGAGGAGGTTATGTGCGTGAAGTGGTGCTGGATTTCAGGGGCAGTTTGACGTGAGATTGAGGACTGGTTGAGGGCTGAATGGTGCTGTTTTCTAGGCAGTGAAGGAGGAGTAATGGCCGAGAGTTGAGAGATGTTCAGAAGGGTTTATTTGCTAGGGTTCTTCATTGTGGTGCTGTGTGCGAGAGTCACGAGTGAGGTGGGAGAAGAGAGAGGGTTGAGAGAGGCAGAGAGAGATGGAGTTGAGCCGTGAATAGGCTGTGGTGAAGAGGGCTATTGTTGAGGGGAGTGGTGTGGATGGAAGGCAATGGGCGTGAATGGAGGCTTATTCCAGGGAGTTTAGGCGTGAGAGCTAAGTGGCTTCCAGGGGCAGTGAACGTGGTTTGTGGCCTTGTGTATGGTTGATTCTAATCGATGGGGGGATTGTGGGTTTGATGGCAGTATGTCACGGCTCTATTGTTTATTTGGGCCGTGAGAATGATGGCTGTATGCGTGAAATAGGGTTCAGGTGTGATGTCTTGCAGTGTGATAATGAGGCGAGAGGGCTGTTGGCTGTGTTTAGGGTATGCGGGGAAGAACTTTAGGCATGCAGTGAGGGTTCATGGCGTGAAGGGGCATGTGTGTTGTGAGTGTATCTGTGCGGCAGTGAAGAGCAGTTAAGGATGGCTAGTTACGAGAGGTAGGGGTGGTGGTGAAGGGAGGGGCAGTGAGTGGGGTGAGAGAATGTGTGACTTAGGGTTTCATTTTGTGTGGATGAGTTGTGCGTGTTTGAGGGTTTGTTTCACTGTAAGGGACGTGAGGGCTTGAGTGTGGATTGTGAATGGTGATGAGTTGCTAAATGGCTTGCCTCCTGGAATCGTTAGGAAGTGAGTGAAGGTGTTGTTTGGGTGCAGTTTAGGGCTGTTTTGTGAAGGATATTTAGGGTTCTCGGTGTGGCCATGAATGTTAGGGAAGGAGTGGCTGAAAGGCTGATGACGTGAAGGTTCTTGAGTGAATTGGGGCTGCTTCGTTGGGTGCTAGGGGCTGTTGGCGTGAAAAATCAGGTGTTGCTTGAAGGTAACATGAGAGTGTGCGTAGGTTAATGTGGCGTGGAGGAGTTGAGAGAGAGCTGAGCGGTGGACAGGCGTGAACTGTGCGTGGAAGTGAGGGGGCTGTTAGGTTGTTTCGTTTGCTTGTGGCTGCCGAATGAGAGAGAGGGTTGATTTAGGGCTTTTGTTTTAGGCGTTAGAAGTTGTTTGTGGGGTTTACGTTAATGGCGTGAAAGTGACGTGAGGAGAGAGAAGTGAGCCTATGGTGAAGGGGATGATGGTCGTGAATGAGAGCAGTGTTGAAGGGGAGATCCAACCAGGGCAGTTTGCTGTTGATTAGGGTTTTTATTTTTCTGTTTTTGTTGGCTTTTTGCCGTGAATGAGAGGAGGCCTAGGGTTTGCAATTTGAGTTATTTTTATAGTGAGAGGGTATTAGGGTTTGTGCATGGTTTTGAAAGGAAACAAATCATGTAATTTAATTTAATTATTTAAGGTAAGAATTTTATATTTTGGTGGGGAATTTCTTTAAATTGGTGGGAGATTTATATAATTTAGGAATGGATTTATTTTAATTTTGGAATTTAAATTAATTGGTTTTAATTTAATTTTAATTTAATTTCAATTTAATGGTTTTAATTTAATTTGTGACATGTATTTTAAATGTTTTAATTATTTAATTTGTGAGATGTGATTTAATGGGTTTGGCGTATTTTAAAATAGAGGTCCCACAAGCGAACCCGAAGCGAAACAAGCGAGTTAAATCCGACCAAATGCTAATTTCCAACTTTACCTTTCCAACGTCCGTTTCCCGCGGCTTTCACAACTAAAGAGATAGTGTCTCCCTACGAGACTCATCATCGGGCTGATATGCAAAAATGCAATGTCTACATGTATCCTCATTAAGTCAGGTTTAACCAGATTAAATTGAATAACCAACCGACCAATATGGCGGTATCCTCATTTAGCCAGGTTTTAAATAGTTTATATATTATATTTTAGGGAGATTAATCTAAATAACAATAGTAAAAGAATTACATTTTCACCTTAGCATGGAGAAGTTACCCTCGCATAGTAAAACGGTAAAAAGTAAAAATAAAATTACTATTCAAAAAAATAGAATTACTATTACTATTTCAGAACTTAATTAAAATTAACTACAAAACTGAAATTAAAAGAAACTAAGAAGAAAACTCCCTATTTACATGAGAGGATTTCAAGGAAAAGGTACATTTGAAACTGAAATTTGAAGCTGAATTTATAGGCCCCGGTAGACCTTGGACGTCGCGACGCCAAGGGCTTTGGCATCGCTACGCGATGACGTGGCACGACCTTATTGGTTGCTTGTCATCTCACCGGACACGTGGCAGGGCGGCTGAAAAATTTCGGCTCGTTGAATTTTTGACACGTGGCAAGGCGGCTGGCTGAAGTCGGCTCGTTGAATTTTTGACACCTGGCATGCGGCGCACGTTAGCAGATCGCTTTTGATGATGACACGTGGCACGACGCACGTTAGCAAAGTCAAACTTCTCAAACTCCGACCTGTGGACCCGGCGCACGTTAGGCGTCGCGACGCGTAAAATTACAAAAATGCCATTTTTTGCCAATTTTCACAGTTTTGCTCCAAATCACCTCCAGAATGTCCTGAAACTTTATTTATCTACAAAATAACACAAAAACATCAAAATATTCACAAAACTCAAGAAACTATACAAAATATTAAGTTAAATGAGTGGGAAATAGTGATACATTTATCACTCATCAACCCCACATTGGTACATAAAATAAGCCATACCTAAGACAAAAATGGACTTACCACGAGTGTGAGATATAAGGTTGGAAGGATATATGTTGTTTTGATAACCACGTGCATCTCATGCATCTCATGCATACACGCATCATGTTAACCCATGTGTCTTAAAAGTCATCATAGATATCCGTTGGGTTAGAGAAATAGAGATTTTTCAAGAAGAGTTTAGCAAACATGGATATCGGGGAAATGAAACCGAGGAACAGAAAACTTTACAGCAATGATAGAAAGACCATTGTGAAAAAAAATAAGAAAAAAAAAAAGAAAAAAAAAAAAAAGAGAAGAAAAAAGGAAAAAAAAAGGGAGAAAGAAAAGAAAAATTGTTTGTTTTTAATCCTTAATAGTTAGACATAAGTTGATGATGGAATTGATTGCTTTAGGGTGAAACCTTAGAAACAATAAATTCTTGATGCGCTTTTATCTGATACTTTGAGTAATTGATCCATGTTAGCTCGTAAGCACTTGATTATGGTTCTTAGCAGTGAAAACCTGAGTAGTTAGCAAAATGACTAGTTGAAGAAATTGCTTGTGTTATGATGTGTGGTATGGTTGAAAATAAAAGAAAAGCCTCTAAGGAAAATAATTAAACCACCTATAACCGATAAGCGTGAAGCTACCCATGGGCGAGTATTATGACCACCATAAGGAGAAATGCTACCTTAAAGGGTAGGTGTGCTGAAAAAAAGGGAGCAAAAAGAAAAGAAAAGGAAAAAAAAGAAGTTCAAAACGAAAAGAAAAAAAGAGAGAGACAAAAGAGAAAGAAAACCATACCGCATTGAGCACTGAAAAGCAACTGCAGGGCATAATTGAGACATCTAGGTTGGTTTGACCTATCGATCCTAATTTTTTGACGAAATCATTGAGTTGGCTTACCTGGGGATGAATTTGCAAATGAACCTTTGCACACACACATTTTGAGTCTGGCTTAGATAATTTATTCAAAGACTTGGATTTGAGTTGCATTGAATGTTTTGAAGGTTCTCTGGTTTCAATACTGGGCATTCTGTGAGGGCAATAATATATGTAACTATTAGGACTATTTCGTACAATGTAATATAGTATGATGATACGGAATGCCACATCATGTAGTCCAACTTAACCTAGTGCAAACAATAGAGAGCAGAAAGCTAAGCCAAGTCTAGGGGCGACAAGTCTACCACTTCGCGAATAAGGGATGTATCAAGAACTTGAGCCATGAGACAAAAGAGAACTGAACAATCACCAGAAAAGAACCAGCAGAAGGAAATTATAAGTAGACCCAGGGGGCGACCATAGATATTTGTAGGCAAATGGCACCAATGAGCACAATGAAGGCCTAACCCATCGGAATAGGAAATACATCCATGCATACATGCATACACGTCACATACACACATTTTGTTTTTGTTTTTGTTCGCAGGTTTTGAAGAAAATGAAAAGACGGCAAAGTCAAGCAGTTTCGGGAATGAATCCAGGGTCGAGGCCCACTTTATCAGCAGTTTCAAGAATAAATCCCAGGGTCGAGGCCCACTTTATCAGCAGTTTCGGGAATGAATCCCAGGGTCGAGGCCCACTTTATCAGTAGTTTCGGGAATGAATCTCAGGGTCGAGGCCCACATTATCAGCAGTTTCGGGAATGAATCTAAGGGTCGAGGCCCATATCATCAGCAGTATTGGAATGAATCTTAGGGTCGAGGCTCATATTATCATCAGTTTGGGGAACGAATCCCAGGGTCGAAGCCTACATTATCAGTAGTTTTGGGAATGAATCCCAGGGTCGAGGCCCACAGTATCAGCAGTTTCGGGAATGAATCCCAGGGTCGAGGCCCACTTTATCAGCAGTTTCGAGAATAAATCCCAGGGTCGAGGCCCACTTTATCAGCAGTTTCGGAATGAATCCCAGGGTCGAGGCCCACTTTATCAGTAGTTTCGGAATGAATCTCAGGGTCGAGGCCCACATTATCAGCAGTTTCGGGAATGATCTAAGGGTCGAGAGGCCCATATCATCAGCAGTATTGGAATGAATCTTAGGGTCGAGGCTCATATTCATCAGTTTGGGGAACGAATCCCGGTCGAAGCCTACATTATCAGTAGTTTGGGAATGAATCCAGGGTCGAGGCCCACAGTATCAGCAGTTTCGGGAATGAATCCTAGGGTCGAGGCCCACATTATCCGCAGCATCGGGAATGAATCCCAGGGTTGAGGCCCACATTATCAGCAGCATCGGGAATGAATCCCAGGGTCGAGGCCCACATTATCAGCAGCATCGGGAATGAATCATAGGGTCGAGGCCCACACTTCAGCAGTTTCGGGAATGAATCCCAGGGTCGAGGCCCACACTATTAGCAATTTGGGAATGAATCCCAGGGTCGAGGCCCACACTATCAGTAGTTTCGGGAATGAATCCCAGGGGGTCGAGGCCCACACTATTAGCAATTTCGGGAATGAATCCCAAGGTCGAGGCCCACACTATTAGTATTTTCGGGAATGAATCCTAGGGTCGAGGCCCACACTATCAGCAGTTTCGGGAATGAATCCTAGGGTCGAGGCCCACATTATCAATAGTTCAAGGTCGAGGCCCACATTATCAACTCAGTTTGGGAATGAATCCCGGAGATCGAAGCAACTCACATCGGTAACGGTTCGAGAATGGACCACCTCACAGTAACGATTCGGTAATGAACCACCCCCATCACATCAGCAACACCTCGGGAATAAGGACTAGCAAGCCTAGAATGGCGCTCCAGGAATGGAGCATAACCTCGGGAATGAGGACTAGCAAGCGGGGGAATGGTGCTCCGGGAATGAGGCATAACCTCGGGAATGAGGACTAGCAAGCCGGGAATGGCGCTCCGGGAATAGGGCATAACCTCGAGAATGAGGACTAGCAAGCTGGGAATGGCGCTCCGGGAATGGGGCATAACCTCGGGAATGAGGACTAGCAAGCTGGGAATGACACTCCGGGAACGGAGCATAACCTCGGGAATGAGGATTAGCAAGCCGGGAATGGTGCTTCGGGAATGGAGCACGGTCCGGGAATGGACCACCTCTCAAGCACGGTTCGGGAATGGACCAGGGGTCGAAGCACCTCACCACCACATCAACACAATTTGAAGCATCTCAGAGAAGCAGGTAAGTCAGGCAACAGCTGGCGAGCCAAGTAAGTAAAAATACATGCATGACTTTGATAGGATTGTCACTGTCACACACTGCACAAGCCCATCAAAGTGGGGGCGACTGTAGACACTGCATTTTTGCATAATGCCCAATGATGAGCCTCGTATGGAGGCACTACCCGATAAGTTACGGAATTCTCGGGAAACTGACGTCGGAAAGGAAAATTCAGAAAATAAATACCTTATCAAAATTTAATTCGTTTGTTTGGCCTCGGGTTCGCTCGATTAATCCCTGTTTAAAATATTAAGCCTCGACCCAAAACCCCCTCACCCATCCAAAGCCCATACGGGTGGGTGAATTATGGACACGAAATTGGATTTCGTGACGGATATCCCTGAATCTAGAGAGTTTCACTAATGAAATATACTCGTAGAGCACAAGGGCAACTGTTATGAATAATATTGATTATTTATAATTCGTTTAATAGTTAAATGAAAAATACATGCAATCGGGACCTAACAGTCATTTCCGAATTAATGTGTATTTGTATTTAATACTTGATTTTATTAAATACACATTAATAAAATATCAAATTGTGATTTTTGATATATATCATTAATATATGTATTTGAGATATTTATTGTAAATATAATACAAATATTTAAAATATTTATATTTATTATTTAATTATTTAATTATTAAATAATTAAATTTATTTATAAAGTAAATATCTTTTATAATGATTTGCTTTATTAAAGTTTCGAAATGGCATGATGCCATTGGAAAACATTTTGTTTGCTTTATTAAAGATAAAGTGTTAACTTTAATTTTGCAAAATGTGTACCAATGAATTTTGAACAAAATAAAATAATTGTAATTTATTTTTGGAAGATAAAAATCGGCCATTGCCATTGTTTTTGTTAACAAAAATTATTTTGTTTTCAATTACAACACTTAGACAAGTTTAACAATTATTTACAAAGAGAGTTGAGAGCATTTGTTGAAGAAAGAAAGGAAACCAAAGCATAATTTGAATTTTTGTAAGTAATTTCATTTTTTCTTCTGCATGAAAATTGTTTCGATTTATCTTAGCTTCAATTTGTGTTGCTAAGTTGATGTCTCTACTCTTTGGGTTTGTAATTATATATGTTTAAATCTTGTTGGATGTGATTAGCATGTATGTTTAATTTATAAGCTTATTAGTGTAATCAAGCTTATAAGATTAATTTGTAATTAAAGTTGCCATTCTAGAGTTTATTAGTCATTCATAATTAACCTAGAATTGTTCTTGATTAATTTAATGATGGTGAGACTTGATTGGTGTGGTAATTAGATGATTAAAGTGTTGAATTTTGTCAATTTAATGTAAATTATGAAATTGGAGTAATTTATGAAATTAGGGTTCTTAACCCATTCCAATTTTGGGGCTTTTCATATATATGATTTAATTTGATGTATATTTATTTGGGGTAATTGGATTTGATCTTGATGTATTTTGAACAAATTGGGCCAAATTGCAATTAATAAAAAGTTCAGGGGCTGTTTCGGCAAATCTGAAAAATTTCTGGATTTTTGTTGCAAATTGTAAATTCATGTATTAGACATGTATACTATAAATTATTTTGGTTTTGATTTGGAATCAATTAAATATGTATTTGACATTTTAAGGACCAAAATGATTAATTTATAAAACTTTGGGGTCTCATGGCAATTAATGATAAATCTGATTTTTCAAATAAAAATTCAGTTTTTATTTATTGAGTAATTAGAATAAATTGGTTTATTTTAATTGCCCAATAAAAATATTTATCGGAAATTATTTCGGAGTGAAAATACACGAAAACGATAAAAAATGGCGTTACCGGGTAACAGCTACCCAAACAGTGAACTGGGCACTGTTCAGGCAGCCCACGAACTGTCCAAATATTTTGGGGCTGACATGGACAGTCTCCATGAGCATTGGTCGGTCGGTTCGACCGGAAACGCATTTTATGCTATTTTGCGGAAAAATATTTTCGCAAAAGTTCACGGTGTGTTTCTATATTATTTATGTCGTTATATGATATCGAATAAATATGTTTAGGTGAAATATGAATGAATTATTAATATTGGATATTAAATAATTTATTCGTAAGTTTAAAAATTTTAAACTACGATTTCACCCGACATCGCTTCTTCCGTTGCGCCTTCATGATTTGACCCCAACAAATTGGTATCAAAGAGAGTCTGATCCTGGACACCGATATGATTAGCCCTTTAAAATTCATGTTTAATTTAATCATTACTTAATACATGCATGTTTTATTTAATTTGATTAAATAAAGTAAAAGCGTCTTTTGTTGAAAAATCCTCGTTTAAATAAGGTTTTTAGAAAGTAACTAGTACTAGTATTAGGAATACTTGTTTCTTCGTTCACCTAGTCAATACGGTTATAAGTGTTTTCATGATGCTATGGCTGTAACGTGCCAAAGCTGTGCAATAATAGTTGAAGGTAGTTCATTTGCGCCGATAGAACTTATATGATAAGAGACAAATTCAAGTGAAAATGGAAATCATGAACGTGCCAAAGCTGTCAGGACTACATTGGTAGCTTGAGTTTGTCATTGACAAGTATAACCTTGATACGCCTCCTTGTGAACGTGCCAAACCTGTCCTAATGAGAAATGATCAGAACCGAACCCAGGAGTCACATCGAGTGTGATTGACAATGATTTGTCTACCTAATGAATATACGTAGGCGAGAACGTTCCAAAGCTGTGAGTCGAAATATATTCATGGGGTCCACTTCCCATTATGGAATTCAATTTAATTATTAAATTCTCGTTTCCATTGGGGATTACGTTATTACGTAAAGTAGTGAGTGACCGGCGTAAACACACACGTATAACGCAAGCGCACGTATCGTTCAAGTAGTATAAAAAGTATCGATCCCACGAGGACTTAATACCTAATCTATTAATTTTATGAGGTCAAATGATTACTAGTATCTAACAGGTTGATTGATTGATTTGAAATTGTGATGATTCTAAATTTAAAAACAAGTAAATAAAATTGCACAAAAGTAGGTTTAAGAAAATTCAATATTAGGAAACTATCTAGGGTTGTGAATCTTTTTAATATCTTTTAAAAGATGAAGCGGTTATTTCATGTTTGTGTAATAAATCGGTTTACTAACCTGGAACACTAAATTATGCGAAAGCCTCTGTCGATCGTCAGACGCAAATACCCAGTTTAACCCAATTGAACCATATGTCTATGTCAACCAAATTATCTGGATTCATTAAGTTTAAGTTCCAATTATGGCTACCCCCGCCCGACATGTATATGTCTATCCTGTAAGGAAATCTATTAAAGGGTTATCTATCCTCATGGAAGATCGTGGGCTATTAAGTCTAAGGCTGAAACCTAAAATTCATTTGTCAAGTTTATTTTAGATTTACCACATCAATCTTATTGGTCATAAGACAACAAGAAGCATTAAGCTTAAGACTTAATAAGTAATCCTTTAAATTACCCAAACTATAAAATAACCCCTTATAAACCGGTGATATTAGAATTCATCACAACCCCAGATAACTAACTTAGTTACGACACATAACTAGGGCTAGTAAAAAACTTAAAAGTAAAAGACATAAAGTAAAAATGCTGAAAAGTAATTGCAGTAAAGTAAAAGCTGAAAAGTAAATTACAATAAAATAAAATGATAAGGTAAAAGGATCAACTTTTACTATTTACTATTTAGATATCTCCATTAATATAATATATTAACTTGTGATTATTTTACCAACCGTCCATATAGGCGGTAAGAAAATTTAATTACCAACCGACCAATCTGGATGTATCCTTGATTAGTCAGGTTTAAACCAGATTAAAATGAATTACCAACCGACCAATATAGCGATATCCTTTTTAAGTCAATATTTTAAATAGTGAATATATTATATTTAAGGAGATTAATCTAAATAGCAACAATAAAAGAATTACCTTTCACCATAGCATGGGGAAGTTACCTCCTCATGGTGAATAGTAAAAACTGTAAAAATAAAAAAAGTAAATTACTATTATTACAGAACGTAATTAAAATTAATTACAAAACTAAAATTTAAAAGAAACTAGATAGAAAACTTCCTATTTACATCAGAGAATTCAGAGAGGAAGGTACATCTGAAACTGAAATTTCGAGCTCTATTTATAGGCGTCAGTAGGGGGTCGGCGTCGCGACGCGCAGCTCGCGTCGCGACTCGCGTGATTTTCGACGTGGCATCTTCTGGTTCGTCGCGTGAGATTCAAGATAATGTGACACGTGGAAATGTGGCTGGGAGCTCAATGATTGCGACACGTGGCGGCTCGTGATTGGCTGATTTCAGATTCTTATCTGCCACATGTCAATTGCGGATAAGTGAGTCAATAATTGAGCTGACGTGGCGCTGAAGTGGCGATTGTGACTGTCGGCACCATAGAATGATGACACATGGCACGCTGTGATTGGCTGATGATGATGTGGCGATGATGTGACACGTTGACTCGATCAATTGGTGATGTAGATGATGACGTGGAGCGACACGTGAAGACACGTGGCGATGGCGACTGTCGGCACCGTAGGATGATGACACGTGGCATGGCGCACGTTAGCAGATCGGATGTGATGGTGACACGTGGGACGGCGCACGTTAGCAAAGTCAAACTTCTCAGATTCTGACTTGTGGACCCGGCGCACGTTAGCAAGTCTTGGTGCATGTTAGGCGTCGCGACGCGCCAAAATTACCAAAATGTCATTTTTTTCAATTTTCACTGTTTTGTTCCCAAATCACCTCCAGAATGTCCTGAAACTTTATTTATCTACAAAATAACACAAAACACATCAAAATATTCACAAAACTCAAGAAACTATACAAAATATTAGGTTAAATGAGTGGGAAATAGTGATATAATTACCACTCATCACACCCCCAAACCTAACATTTTGCTAATCCTCGAGCAAAACATAGAATAAAATAACATAAACATCTTCAAAATAAAATTTAACTAAGCCACTTTCGTAGGGATCACGGTTGTATTTAGCGTATGCAACAAGCCTTTAAACCCATAGGTGTCCCTAATGGACGAGTTGTAGTCTCGTGATGGTTTACAGTAATGATACCCACAAATATTTTACAAAAGTAAAAAGGTAGTGAAACTAATGCACACAAAAGCAAAAAGACAAGAGAAAAGAGAATAAAGAAGTTAATGACTAATCAGGTGAAACTTCTACTCCAAGTTACTAGTTGTTTTCTTTCTTTCTAAATTACCGAATAAGTAAATTCTCCTATTATATTTATCATTCTCATATACACAGCCAACATAATATTAAACAACTTATTTTTTCCCACAACAGTCATAAGTGCAGTTGATAAGAGAGTAATATTTTTGTCCTAAAGTTTTATCAGAATTCACACCTTTTTGTAGCAATGGAATAATTTTTCTGATTTTTCTGATTTTTTCTTTGATTTTGATTTTTATTTATTTATATACAATATCTTTCATCTATGTAGCGAGTGTTGGGTCGGTGACTCCCAAATCAGTTGGCTTTATGGCACCATGTGTTAAAACACCCTTACAGACTTAATAACTCGGATCTCAGATGTTTTTTTTTTCACTCCATCACTTTTTGAGATGCTTCCTCCAATTAAACTAGAGCAATGAATATTACAAACTTTTCAATTTTAGCTCATGTCCGTATGTTACAATGCATGTTGATAATATCTGCTAACTGAGCATATGAATATCCATTTTAGTCAGTTTTATGGAGAATTTACAAATTAAATAATTTAAAATGAAATAAACAAAAACTAACTTGTTTCAAAAATGGTTTGAGATACGTCTCAGGAGTGGAAATTCCTTACACAGCTATCTCTTACCAATTTCACCTTTTTTAGTCAAAATAAAAACACAAAAACACAAAATATTTTTGTAATTTTTGAAAAAATTTCAATTTTTTGTATTTTTCGAAAAAATTTGGACTAAAAATAAACAACACACAAACTAAAAACAAGGTACTGATCAACTAATTCCCTCCCCCAAACCTAAATGAGACATTGTCCCCAATGTCTTAAACAATAGAAGAAAAGTTTAGAAGATAATGCCTGGTTAGCTGAAATTCTACAGGAAATTAAAGATTAAGATCCAAATTAATCTGACGCCTCTTACCACGATCGTCCTCAGACCAATTTATCTTTGAAAGGATAGGGTCAACTTGTGGTTCATAGGCTAAGAGTTGGTCTATTATATCCGGAGCAGTTCTGGCAGTATAGTGGAGTTCTTTCATAGGTTTTGACATGAACCCATTTCTCCGAGTATCATCAAGAAACACACAAAGAAAATCATAAAATCCTTCAACGTTGTACATTCCAAGCGGTTTCTGGTGTATGTTCAGGTTCGCCCAAGATAACACTATAAAAAATTCCTCCAATGTGCCCAAGCCACCTGACAAAGCAATAAAAGCATCAGCACAGTTAATCATTTCTACCAATCGTTCAGAAATACCTGGCACGATCAGTTCCTCTCCATTTGATGGTCCAATAAGATTTGCTTCTGCCAATGGTTTTGGGATGATTCCCAAAACGTGACTGCCTCCTTCCTTTACAGCCTTTGAAACGATCCACATAAGTCCAAGATTGCCTCCGCCATATACTAAGTCAGCTAAGACTTGACCCAATTCATGTGCTGCTTCTACGTATTGTGGCTTAACACCAACACTAGTACTGCAAAACACACAAATGTTTTCAACTCGTCTTCTTGAAGTGGCTTCCATGTTTTACTCTGGATGTCTTCAAAAGTGCAATGATGAGTTGAATTTATAATACCTGAAAAAGGGTGAGTAAAATAATAGCACTAGTACCTGCCAAATGACAATTATTATTTAACAGTAAAATAAATTGTGATAGTCAAAAAGGTCTGGATCCTGTCGGAGAAAATAAAAGAAAACAACAAAACAAATTACAATTATTAGGAAAAAACAAAGAGATATAATATGTACAAGAAAAGTAGCGGCTTGATTGACGTCTATGCGTCAGGGACAAGCTTCCCATCCAATTTTCTTATAAATTGGCAAACAGGGTCTTGAGTCAGATTCCCGAGACTTAACTGTTGTCTTTCTTTTTGAAATGTGTATATAACACACGAATTTCGTGATACACATATCCACTGGGATGCGTCTCAAGAGTTTTAGATATATCATCCAAAGACTCCTTACTCAAGCCATCCCTAATGAAATTAATCTTATTTTCGCGGTTATCAGACACCATTCCTAAAGAACGACAACGAGTATCACAAAACATACGAGAACATTTATAACAGACACACATTCTTTTAGCTCTTCTCTTTGTAGCATATGTGCTTCTTTCTAAACCAAACAGATGTGAAATAAAAGAGTCAGAAGACTCACCTGCCAATCAGACCCGTGCTTCAATAATCCAACGAATATAAGTAGGAATACCTTTGATCATCAGTAGTCTCATCCATTCCAAGCGAGTTTTGTAGACTTTCATCAGAGATTTTTTAGGGAAAGAATGAAATTGCTTGTGAAGATTTGCGAGAGCTTCTTCCATCTTGAAATGACTTAATCTGTAAAAACTAAACAAACAAAATTAAATTACACCAAATCATAATATATACACAAATTGCATGGGTTGCCTCCTTGCGAGCGTTAAGTTTAAAGTCGTCAGCTAGACGTGACTTCTCGATCGTTAGGCTGGATCTGAAAGTGTGACACTTTCTTTTTGTCCCTCAAACGATTCTTCCCAGTAGTGCTTGACACGCTTGTTTCTAACCTTGAATGTTTTGTTGGAGTCAGGATCACGTATCTCAACGGCTCTATCTGGTAAAACCTTGGTGATCACAAATGGACCTGCCCACCATGATTTTGGCTTCCATGGGAAGAATTTCACCCTTGATTTGTTTAACAGTACCTTCTGCCCTGGTTCCAGTTGTATGTGCACTAACTTCTCATCAAGTCTTTTTCTCGCCTTTTCTTTGCACAATTTGGCATCCTCAAAAGGCTGATTGTGAAATTCCTCCAATTCGTTGAGCTGGTGGAACTTTTTCTCTTCTATTGCTTGTAGTGCACGAATTGGCTTTTTAGTGCAAAAGACGCTTTATCATCAGGCTCCACAGGCAATTGACATGTTTTAAGTTTGTCAATAGAACTTTGCATTGCATTGGAGTTCTAAATGGTACTGTGTATCACATCAAGTCTGAAACATTCCTCTTTGTTTTCATCATCTGGGAAATTCATGGCCTTGAAAACATTGAATGTTACTTCTTGGTCTTGTACCCTCAGGGTTAATTCTCCTTTTTGTACATCAATAATGGTTCGACATGTAGCCAAGAATGGTCTCCCGAGGATGATTGGCACGTCTGCGTTTTCCTCCATATCAAGGACAATAAAATCTGCTGGGAAAATGAATATGTCAACCTTGATCAGCACATCCTCAACTACGCCTCTTGGAAATACGAGCGTTCTATCAGCAAGTTGTAGAGAGACTGAAGTGGGCATTGTTTCTCCAATCTGCAGTTCCTGAAAATAGAAAAAGGCATCAAGTTAACACTTGCACCTAAATCACATAAAGCCTTACCAAAGTTATGTTCTCCTATGATGCATGGAATGGTAAAACTGCCTGGATCTTTCAACTTTAGGGGAAGCTTCCTCTGAATGATGGCGCTGTATTCTTCTGTCAATGCTACTGTCTCGTAATCTCCCAATCTCCGTTTTCTTGAAAGAATGTCTTTCATGAATTTTACATAGCTGGGCGTTTGTTCCAAGGCTTCTGCAAATGGAATGTTGATGTGCAGCTTTTTGAACACCTCCAGGAAACGAGCAAACTGCTTGTCCAGATTGTTTTTCTGATACGCTGAGGAAAAGGTGGAGGTGGAGTGATCTGTTCTTTTTCCTTTGCTTCTTTTTCCTCCATTTGTCGCTTTGTTTCTTTTGGAACTTCCTCAGCAGTTGTTTTGGCTCCAACATCTTTGTTGATTTCAGTACCGCTTTTTAACATGATGGCATGACACTGCTCATTTCCCATGTTCCTTGGATTTGGCTCAGTATTGCTGGGAAGGTTTCCTGGTAGTCTGTAACTTTGAGCATTGGCCAGTTGTCCAATTTGATTCTCCAGTGCTTTGATGGAAGCTGATTGGCTCTGAAAGATAGCATTATATACTGCTTGTTGCTTTTTGAACATCTCTGTAATCCATTCTTTCATTTCTGGTTCTTTTTCAAACTCCTGGTTTTGCTGTTGGAATCCAGGTGGTGGATTGTTCTTTTGTCCTGAATTGTTGCTCCATGAAAAATTGGGATGATTCCTCCACTCTGGGTTGTAGGTGTTGAAATATGGATTTTTCCACTGTCTGTTGAAATTATTGACATAATTCACCGTCTCTTCAAGTTGGTTTGGTTCTGGTGCTCCTCCATATGGTGCACTTGTGGATCCAGTGCTGAGTGTCTTCATGAATTTGTATATCTGTTCCAGCTTGGCGTTGACTTCTGTATTGGCTCCACTTTCATAAATTCATGCAATTCTTTGGATCATGCTCCTTTCTGTTGGCCACAAGGAATTGTTGTTAGCCATTTCTTCGATTAGGTCCCAGGCTTGATCTTCTCCTTTTGCCATTAAAGCTCCTTCAGCATCCGCATCGATTGTGGTTCTCATCAGTCCAGAAAGTCCATTATAGAAAGTTTATACTTGAAGCCATTTTGGAATCTCATGGTGAGGACATTTTCTGAGCAAATCTTTGTACCTTTCCAAAGCTACATAGAGAGTTTCTGAGTCTTGTTGCACAAAGGATGTGATATCATTCCTCAGCTTTACAGTTTTGGCTGGTGAAAAGTACTTTGCAAGAAAGTTGGTGGCTAAAGTGTTCCAAGTTGTGATGGAACCTGCTGGTAGTGAATGTAGCAAAGCTTTAGCTCTGTCCTTCAAAGAGTATGGGAAAATACGCAGTCTCATTGCTTCTGCAGTCTCATTGCTTCTTCATCTTCTCAGTTATAATTGAAAGTGCCGCAAACTTCCAGGAAGTTGCTGATGTGGGCATTAGGATCTTCAGTTGCATTCCCCCCAAAATGAACTGATTGCTGAATCATCTGAATGAATGTTTTGATGTCACCTACATTTACTGGTAAGGGAGGAAGTACAATACATGAAATGAGTCTGTCAACCACCAGAATGGTTCTGTCTCGAATGGGAATTGGTGGTGCAACTTCCAAAGGTTCTGGTTCCATGTTGACTAAAGCTTTTTGGCATTCTCGCATTTCCCTTCTCAACTGTCTGATGGTTCTTTCAATCTCTGGGTCAAGCGGTCGGTGTTCAAAGCTTCTGGTTCGTCTCATGAAGGATCTGAGAACCTGAAACACAAGAAAACAAAAACAATAAGTAAAAAGAAATTAGATACAAGTAAAAGTATCTAACCTCTAAACTAATAGTGAAAGATAAATAAGTCCCCGACAACGGCGCCAAAAACTTGACCGGCGTAAACACACACGTATAACGCAAGCGCACGTATCGTTCAAGTAGTATAAAAAGTATCGATCCCACGAGGACTTAATACCTAATCTATTAATTTTATGAGGTCAAATGATTACTAGTATCTAACAGGTTGATTGATTGATTTGAATTGTGATGATTCTAAATTTAAAAATAATTAAATAAAATTGCACAAAAGTAGGTTTAAGAAAATTCAATATTATGAAACTATCTAGGGTTGTAAATCTTTCTAATATCTTTTAAAAGATGAAGCAGTTATTTCATGTTTGTGTAATAAATCGGTTTACTAACCTGGAACACTAAATTATGCGAAAGCATCTGTCGATCGTCAGACGCAAATACCCAGTTTAACCCAATTGAACCACATGTCTATTTCAACCAAATTATCTGGATTCATTAAGTTTAAGTTCCAATTATGGCTACCCCCGCCCGACATGTATATGTCTATCCTGTAAGGAAATCTATTAAAGGGTTATCTATCCTCAAGGAAGATCGTGGGCTATTAAGTCTAAGGCTGAAACCTAAAATTCCTTTGTCAAGTTTATTTTAGATTTACCACATCAATCTTATTGGTGATCAGACAACAAGAAGCATTAAGCTTAAGACTTAATAAGTAATCCTTTAAATTACCCAAACTATAAAATAACCCATTATAAACCGGTGATATTAGAATTCATCACAACCCCAGATAACTAACTTAGTTACGACACATAACTAGGGCTAGTAAAAAACTTAAAAGTAAAAGACATAAAGTAAAAATGCTGAAAAGTAATTGCGGTAAAGTAAAAGCTGAAAAGTAAATTACAATAAAATAAAATGCTAAGGTAAAAGGATCAACTTTTACTATTTACTATTTAGATATCTCCATTAATATAATATATTAACTTGTGATTATTTTACCAACCGTCCATATAGGCGGTAAGAAAATTTAATTACCAACCGACCAATCTGGATGTATCCTTGATTAGTAAGGTTTAAACCAGATTAAAATGAATTACCAACCGACCAATATAGCGATATCCTTTTTAAGTCAATATTTTAAATAGTGAATATATTATATTTAAGGAGATTAATCTAAATAGCAACAGTAAAAGAATTACCTTTCACCATAGCATGGGGAAGTTACCTCCTCATGGTGAATAGTAAAAACTGTAAAAATAAAAAAGTAAATTACTATTATTACAGAACGTAATTAAAATTAATTACAAAACTAAAATTTAAAAGTAACTAGATAGAAAACTCCCTATTTACATCAGAGAATTCAGAGAGGAAAGTACATCTGAAACTGAAATTTCGAGCTCTATTTATAGGCGTCAGTAGGGGGTCGGCGTCGCGACGCGCAGCTCGCGTCGCGACTCGCGTGATTTTCGACGTGGCATCTTCTGGTTCGTCGCGTGAGATTCAAGATAATGTGACACGTGGCAATGTGGCTGAGAGCTCAATGATTGTGACACGTGGCGGCTCGTGATTGGCTGATTTCAGATTCTTATCTGCCACGTGTCAATTGCGGATAAGTGAGTCAATAACTGAGCTGACGTGTCGCTGACGTGGCGATTGTGACTGTCGGCACCATAGAATGATGACACGTGGCATGCTGTGATTGGCTGATGATGATGTGGCGATGACGTGGCATGTTGACTCGATCAATTGGTGATGTAGACGATGACGTGGAGTGACACATGGCGACACGTGGCGATGGCGACTGTCGGCACCGTATGATGATGACACGTGACACAGCTCACTTTAGCAGATCAGCTGTGATGATGACACGTGGCACGGCGCACGTTAGCAAAGTCAAACTTCTCATATTCTGACTTGTGGACCCGACGCACGTCATCAAGTCTTGGTGCATGTTAGGCGTCGCGACGCCAAAGGCTTGCACGTCCCGACGCGCCAAAATTACCAAAATGCCATTTTTTTCAATTTTCACTGTTTTGTTCCCAAATTACCTCCAGAATGTCCTGAAACTTTATTTATCTACAAAATAACACAAAACACATCAAAATATTCACAAAACTCAAGAAACTATACAAAATATTAGGTTAAATGAGTGGGAAATAGTGATATAATTATCACTCATCAGTGAGAGGCACTACTAGGTTAAAAATCCTTAACTTATGCGGTGTGTAATATTATGTAAATTGTCTCTCATGTTGTTCCTTATTCTATTAGTTTTATAGTATTAAACTTTTATCCACTGCATGCATATTATATATGTTTTCTTACTTCAATTATGGTTGCAGATTTCTAGAATAGGTTCTAGATTAGAATAAATATTGATATAATCTTTCTAGACAAGATAATTTCTTATGCAGTAAAGATTGACATGAATTAGTTCATGTCTCGAGATTCTTCACTGGCATTAAGAAAATCACATTAGGTATTTGTTTATCTAATAATGATGTTTCTTGGCTTTAGTGACATTTAGAGGTCACATGTCAGACGTTATTTATTTTTTGATTATTTGTAAATATTGTAAATAATTTGGAAGTAAATAATAAAGCTAAAGAAAGAAGATGTGTATAGTTATGTATAGAAAGTATTGATTTTCATAATACGACAACTGTAGATATTGGATATCAGATCTCCCGTCTAGTTATTTAAAATATTGTTGAATGATTGTTTCGATATTTGATATCAGAACTTGCGACTATTTGATAGTTACTTATCTTTGTAAACAGTTGTTACATATTTTAAAACGACTAGTAGTGTCATTAACGAATAGATAAACATTAAAAAAATTATTCGGTTAAGTAAATAACTTAGAACATTGTTTTATGAGATTTTATCACTTAAGTATTAGATGCTTATTCCATATGGTAAAGGATGGTCTAATACCAAATCACACCACATATCCTTATCCATTTAACGAATATAGTATTCGGGAAGGTGTCTAAATCTCATTTAACCAATGACTGTCATTGGACCAGAAAATTTATTAAATTGATATATTGGATGTATGTAATTTAATGAATTGTAAATTGCTCAATGTAGTTTTCTTTACTTCTTAACTTAGTCAATGAACTGTTGTGACTTAATTACGTGTTTCTGATGAAACACGGATAGAATATTTTGACTAGTTCAAAGATATTCGATCTGAAGTTTTGAAAATTGTATCTTTAAAATTCATCGTAAGTCTTTGAATTTTTCAAAGATGTTTGATACGATCAAACATATGAATTTATGGCAATTTGTTCTAAGGTTATTCAATTAATATGATTCTTACTCAATATAATTCTTCCACGATTCCATATTGAGGGAATTAATAAGTTGGAGTAACCGGATCTTATATGATTTGATTCGTTTGATATTGAGTGTTACCGAATTAGTTTCAATACTCTTGGGGATATGCTCCAGTAACACTAATTCATCATTTTAATTAATGTTCCATTATTTTCTACATTTACGTATATGATGTGTATAAGTAGAAAATTCGAATCTTGAAATGTTTGAGATTTGAATCTATTTTTTATATAATTATTATATAATTGATATTACTTGCGCCTCGGAGGTACGAGTAAAAGTTTATCATTTATTTTATTTAATAAGTTATTGTATTCTATTTGATAAAATATCTTTTTTACGATCTCGAGTAATAAAATTATTTATTACTTAGTGTGTAACATTTGATGTTGACTATTGTAGAAAAGACTTGACTTATTGAAGTCAAATACGGTGATAAACTATAAATGGAACTACATAATTAATAAGATGAAAATACCATTTTATTACTTCCAAATAAGTTCAATAGGATAACAAAATCATTTGCAAAGTATTTGATACTTAATGGTTCTATTGTTTTCTTATTGAAGAAAATTATCCTATAACTTATAATGAGAGCGATATTTGATATCAAATCCGGAAATTAACATTAGACCATAGATCTTAGATTGTTCATAGCTTACTACGATCAAGTTTGGAACTTGATTGAGCTTTTATTATGAATCGTTCATAAAATGTGCAAATGGTTTACGCAGCAAAAGCACAATGAGCTTATTAAAGGTTTGACATTTATAGTATGACAGTGAGAAAAGTTATACTCATTAACTATTGTAGATTCTGAGGAAACTTGTCTCTAGTCGCACTGATTGAATAATTTAAGATCTGTTGGTTAATGATGATATTAAATTATACATTTTAGCTAAAGAATACAAAGTGGCGTTTCTGAATAGTTTCTTTAGATAAGAGATCCATTGTGATTTCTTAGTTTGAAGAGTTCATTTTGGAATGGCCCTGGAGTTTGTATTATGCTAAGATTACAATTTAGTATATTAACTTATAGAGCCTATTGTAGACTCGAATGAGCTTTCTGGAAATTTCTGTTCTCTAATTTTGATATCAGTCAGATTGTTTGATTTTATCAAAGCATAGAGAATACATATGGTATAGAAGGGTTAGTGGGAGCGTACAAATTTCTTTCTAGTGTTTACATCAGAATGACATTATCATTATTAAGGTAATAATGAGATGTTAATAAGGTAAAAGGTTTACCTGAGTCTTCTCCGTGAAAGCAGTGGGAGTGATGTATCTATTATATTCGATATAAAGTTTTATATATGATATAAAACTAAGAGAATTATGAGATACTCCCATTAATCGTACATTAGATATGATTTAATAAAGGACACAACAAGACTATTTGTATTACAGTTAGTATAACTGTTTGACAGTTAATGTGTGTCTTATGTATAGTATTCATCTTTCGTAAATGATGATTCTTTTTTCGAAAGAGATATTGATTAAAATGTCTAATTAATCTTATGCATCATAGGATGATGACATAATGAATACTATATTGAATGTGATTAGAGATATCAATTTAATCGTAATTGTTACGAGTTATTTTGATATTCTCAAGACCATAAGATGTATATTGAAACATGTTCTTTATCATCTTTGAGATATTAAGAACGAGTTTCTAATTAATGGAGAATAAAGTTCACAACCATTAGGGTCAGATTAGTTTTGAGTCTAGTTATGACGTTAGACAGTCTACGTCATAAAGAGTGAGAAAAGATGCAGTGAGAGTGTCACATATGATTTTACTGTTTGAGTGGAATTAGTTGCAACTTATGAAGTTGCATAGTGACTCGTAGATTAGAAGTTTGTTATTAGTGTTATGTTTACTGTTCTCTACATAGTATTTTGGATTTGATCCGTAAATACTTAGACAACTTAGTAGCTGAAGCACACTGTTGATATGGATTATGACATCTGATTCATATTGATGTAGAACTTAGTTTCAAAAATATGAATGATGCTTGCTAAGGAAAATGATTGTGTTTGTTGGACAAACTCAATATGTCAGAGCGGACTTACTTGTTGTTACCTACCTATTGAGCGCTAGGTGAGTTCTTGAGGGCCATGAGTATGTGATACACATTGGGATGTGTATATGATACCATGGAATGACACTAGAGCAAGTGGGAGAAATTGTTATGGTTGGTGCTCTGAGCACCAATCCGGATCGTATTTATGTTTGATTCATGAATACGAGCAATACATTTTCCATAATATTACTAATTTAAATGGTAGCACATCTTGTCTTTTATATACATATTCGATCTAATTTCGATTAGATTGAAACTAAACCTGTTTAGTGATATGTATATATATTAGACAAAGACCTCGGGATTTACAACGTAGTGCGCAGTTACAACATATTTTGTAATTGACATTGGGAAGTGTCACTATAAGTTGTATATCCATAAATTAAGTTCCTGGTCAAGATTTACTGACACGGGTCAGTTAGTAAAATCTGTTGAGACCAGTACATGTCGTATATCAGACTTGGTCCGATGGTTTATCCCAATGAACAATGAGTCTTGAGAGACTCGTATAGACGTGTATGTGTTTATTTGATAAATATTGAATGACTCACCGAAGATTTCCTAATAGATGGTACACCAACGTCAATATGAATCTTCTCGGGTTGAGTAGCATAGTGATTCTTTGACTTGAGATACCACTGTGGATATATGAATTATCCTCCAAACTTAGATGGAAGTCACGTCACTGATCTATTTAGATCAGAGCTCCGCCTGTTCGTTGGGTGTTGACTCATGCTCATGATATCCTCTGAATATCAAGAAAGGATCCTTTAGTTATGTGTACAAAGCATATGTAGTCCATTAGTGATTAGCAATCTGTTAAATCTATGGTCATAGTATACATCGGAAGTGAGTTCTGAATGTTATTTAGAGATTGTTAATAGATACTTCGAGTTCTGAATGTTATTTAGAGATTGTTAATAGATACGTCGACGGGATTATTCCTATATAGATTTGACGTTTATATCTATATCTCTGGGATAATCCGGATACATGTGATGAAGGGATTATACGTTTGCAGTGACCTCTACCTGTATGATTCAGCGAGTTTATCCGTGGGCGTCATAATTTACGGGTGGGTGAATTATGGACACGAAATTAGATTTCGTGACGGATATGCCTGAATCTAGAGAGTCTCACTAATGAAATATACTCGTAGAGCACTAGGGCAACTGTTATGAATAATATTGATTATTTATAATTCGTTTAATAGTTAAATGAAAAATACATGCTATCGGGACCTAACAGTCATTTCTGAATTAATGTGTATTTGTATTTGATACTTGATTTTATTAAATACACATTAATAAAATATCAAATTGTGATCTTTGATATATATCATTAATATATGTATTTGAGATATTTATTGTAAATATAATACATATATTTAAAATATTTATATTTATTATTTAATTATTAAATTATTAAATAATTAAATTTATTTATAAAGTAAATATCTTTTATAATGATTTGCTTTATTAAAGTTTGGAAATGGCATGATGCCATTGTAACACATTTTGTTTGCTTTATTAAAGATAAAGTGTTAACTTTAATTTTGCAAAATGTGTACCAATGAATTTTGAACAAAATAAAATAATTTTTATTTATTTTTGGAAGCTAAAAATTCGGCCATTGTGTTTTTGTTAACAAAAATTATTTTGTTTTCAATTACAACACTTAGACAAGTTTAACAATTATTTACAAAGAGAGTTGAGAGCATTTGTTGAAGAAATAAAGGAAACCAAAGCATAATTTGAATTTTTGTAAGTAATTTCATTTTTTCTTCTGCATGAAAATTGTTTCGATTTATCTTAGCTTCAATTTGTGTTGCTAAGTTGATGTCTCTACTCTTTGGGTTTGTAATTATATATGTTTAAAGCTTGTTGGATGTGATTAGCATGTATGTTTAATTTATAAGCTTATTATTAGTGTAATCAAGCTTATAAGATTAATTTGTAATTAAAGTTGTCATTCTAGAGTTTATTAGCCATTCATAATTAACCTAGAATTTTCTTGATTAATTTCATGATGGTGAGACTTGATTGGTGTGGTAATTAGATGATTAAAGTGTTGAATTTTGTCAATTTAATGTAAATTATGAAATTTGAGTAATTTATGAAATTAGGGTTCTTAACCCATTCCAATTTTGGGGCTTTTCATATATATGATTTAATTTGATGTATATTTGATGTATATTTGATGTATATTAAATTTGGGATTAATTGGATTTGATCTTGATGTGTTTTGAACAAATTGGGCCAAATTGCAATTAATAAAAAGTTCAGGGGCTGTTTCGGCATAGCTGGAAAATTTCTGGATTTTTTATGCAAATTGTAAATTCATGTATTAGACATGTATACTATAAATTATTTTGGGATTGATTTGGAATCAATCAAATATGTAGTTGACATTTTAAGGACCAAAATGATTAATTTGTAAAACTTTGGGGTCTCATGGCAATTAATGATAAATCTGATTTTTCAGATAAAAATTCAGTTTTTATTTTTTGATTAATTAGAATAAATTGGTTTATTTTAATTTCCCAAGAAAAATATTTATCGAAAATTGTTTCGGAGTGAAAATACGCGAAAACGGCAAAAAATGGCATTACCGGGTAACGGCTGCCCAAAGAGTGAACTGGGCACTGTTCGGGCAGCCCAAAAATTGTCCAAATGTCTTTGGGGCTGACAGGGACAGTCTCCATGAGCATTCGTCGGTCGGAAGCATATTTTATGCTATTTTGCGGAAAAATATTTTCGCAAAAGTTTCGCGGTATTTCTATATTATTTATGTCGTTATATGATATCGAATAAATATGTTTAGGTGAAATATGAATGAATTATTAATACTGGATATTAAATAAATTATTCGTAAGTTTAAAAATTTTAAACTACGATTTCGCCCGAACAACACTTCTTCCATTGCGCCTCCCTGATTTGACCCCAACATCTTCATACTAGAGGTTCACTGATATATGGCTGTCTGTTGTCATCCTGATCTGTGGATGATCCTATAGCCTCTGATGGAGCAGGTTGCAGCTCCCCATGCTCAACACCACCTTCCTCATCTGGTTCTGCTTCTAGCATATCTTGCACCCCATCATCATCTGTGGCCACTCGTGTTAGTGTTGGGGTTGTGTCTGGATTTGCATCGGCTTTGTTGGCACTAGAATTAGAAGACTTCTTGGGCTTTTCAATATCTTCTATTGTCTGGTCTTCGAGAAACACTACATCTCTGCTTCTGATAACCTTCATTTTCTTCGGGTCCCATAGCATGTATCCAAATTCCTCGTCTCCATAGCCTATGAAGATACATGGAGTAGTTCTTGCATCGAGCTTATGCCTGAGCTCTTTGGATACGTGTGCAAAGGCTAAACAACTGAATGTTCTGAGGTGAGAATGTGAGGGATTCTTACCAGACAACACTTTCTTCGGAATCTCAAAGTTCAACGGTACAGATGATGATCTGTTGATCAGGTAGCAGGGGGCACGAACAGCTTCTCCCCAGAATGGCTTTGGCAGCTTAGCCATGTTGATCATGCTTCTGACTTTCTCTATAATGGTGCAGTGCATCCTTTCAGTGACACCATTGTGTTGTGGGGTGCATGGAACAGTCCTCTCGTGTCGAATGTCATGACTTCCGCAGTAGACATCAAACTCCCTGGAAGTGTATTCGCCTTCATTGTCTGTGAGAAGGCAGTTCAGTTTCTTCCCTGTTACACTCTCGAACATGGCATGAAACAGTTTGAAATAGTCCAGGACCTAATCCTTTGATTTCAGAAAATACACCCATACCTCCCGAGAAGCATCATCAATGAAAGTCAGAAAATATTTATTACCGCCTAGTGAATTCACCTCCAATGGACCACAAACATTAGGGTACACCAGATTGAGTAACTCCAATTTTCTTGTAGAAGAGATATTGAAAGAGACTCTATGTTGCTTACCAAAAATACAGTGATTGGATCCTTCTTTGTCAAGGTAGATAACCCATTTCACTCATGTGACCGAGTCTCTGGTGCCACAAATTCTGAGAAGCCTCTGGTTCATCTACATTGAGGCTTTCTGCACATATTTTCACACGAGTCTTGTACAAAGTTCCATAAATATGTCCTCGGGCGATGACCATGACACCTCTTATCATTTTCCAAGCGCCATTGCTGAAGTGGCTAGCATAACCCTGTTTTTCAAGGGCTACCCCCGAGAGTAAATTGAGCCGAAGTTCTGGAACATGTCTTACCTCCTTCAGGGTTATTGTATACCATGTATTTGTTTGCAACTGTATTTCACCAATTCCCTCTATCTGAGAAGAACTGGTATTCCCCATCTTCAATGTTTCAAAGTCTCATGCTTTGTATGTTGTGAAGAAATCTATGTGAGGAGTGACGTGGTAGGATGCTGCAGTATCTACCACCCACTCAACATCCTGAGTTACAGTGTGAAATCATGCTTCTTCCTAGCCGGAGCATATAGCTACATCTCATGTGGTAACTAATAGTGTCTCTGTATTATTATTCTTCAGCTGGTTATTGTCTTGTCTCTTCTCTCGTTGCAGTTTCCGGCAATTCTTCTTTAAATGGCCTTCTATGCCACAGTAGAAGCACTTGTATGTGGGCTTTCTCTCGTCCGTGGATTTGCCTCTGCTTTTGCTTCTGCATTTCCCTCTCCCTTGATTTTTCTCTCGTTGTCTTCCTCGATGCTCTGAGACAAGGGCTTCTGTTTGATCTGAGCCCACGTCTTTTCTTCTGGCTTCTTCAATAGACAGAGAGTCTTTTACCATAGGCATGGTAAGTTTACCTCCCGGAGCTAAGTTGTTGAGAGTAACCACCAGTGTCTCCCAGCTATCAGGAAGATAACTGAGTAGCAAGAGGGCTTGAACTTCGTCTGCCAGTTGCATGTCTACTGCAGACAACTGGTTCACCAAGCTTTGGAACTCGTTGGTGTGTTCTGCAATGGAAGTTCCATTCCGTAGCTTCAGGTTCACCAAACGCCTCATGATTAATGCTTTATTACGAGATGTCTTGGCCTGGAACATGTCTTATAGCTTTATCCATATTTCGTAAGCATTTGTATCTTGTGCCACGTGGTGGAAGACACTGTGACTGATCCACTGTCTAATTTGACCCAGAGTTCTGTTATTGTGTTTATTAAGGTCATACTCTTTAATAGATTCTGGTCTCACTCCTTTCACCTCGATAACATCAAATAAATCTTTACAGTGTAAATAATCTATCATCTGAGGTCTCCAGAGGGAGTAATTGGTTGTTGTCAGCTTGATCATCGCACCAGAAGGAGAATCTTCCATTTCCATTTCAAGTTTTAAAATTTAAAATGAAAATAGGGTAAAATCGGGACTGACTTTTAAAAATCAGAAGTCACCATTGTGTCCGGAACGGTCAAAAATGGTGGATTAGACATTTCATTGGTCCAATTTCGACTTAGGGATCGATTTATAAATTTCTAAAACTTTTTGTGGCTAAATGTAAATTTCAGAAACTTCAGGGGGCTCAGTGAAATTTACCAGGGTTGCTGACGTGGCTGACACATGGTGCTGATGTGGCTGCTGACTGTTTGTTGACGTGGCGCTGACTGGGTGCTGACGTGTCGCTGATGTGGCGCTGACGTGGTCGTCTTCTTCCTTCAGGCGTGCGTGTGGCGCGTGACCGAGAGTGAGCTTCACTCTCCGGCGCGTGTGGGCTCCTCGGACCTCCATTTGATCACCGGAAAATACCATCGTGCTCGTCTCGACGTGAACTAGCTGATGGTATGCTCAAAATTAATTTTTGACAACTTTCCCGAAACCCGAATTTTCTGAATCGAGTTTCTTTCTTCGATTTTACGACCCCAAAGTATAACCAAAGCTACTGATACCACTTGTTGTGATTCTCTAATCAACTGATTTGGGATGCTTGAGCTCTCAAATGAGCTCTCAATTTATAGTGAAACTCAAGCTCACTATTCCAACAAACTCAATTAATGCACCTAAAGCTATTTCGGTGTTTTTCATAATTTTCAACAAAGGTGGTGCACCATTGTCAAAAGTTTGATCTAAATCTTTGACAATGGTGCATGATGATGTAGCTGGACATATCATCGATTTGGGTTTTTCAAATTTACTGTATTCAAGCAAGTTCATTGAATTTTTGTTATTTTGTTCTTGTTATAAGAATAAAATGATTGTTCAAAGATTGTGTTAGTGTTGCATGTAAGTAATTTATTTATTTATTTATTTTTTGTAAACCTTAAATGTCAAAATAAATTATGAGTAATATGAAATTGATGATATATATGTAAATTTAAAGGATACTATTTGTTGAGTTTGATTTAATGATTTTAGGTTAGGTTAAAGTAATGGTGTGTCAGTAAACCCTAGATGTCAAATTTTGGTGTTTTTTTTGTTTATTTTCTGGTTGTTTTGATTTACAGCAAAACGATGTTGCTATTAGAACTTGTTATTTTGTTCAAAAGAAAAAGACACCATTTAGGATCGATTGACCTTGATGAATATAGTATATGGAAGTTGAAGGTTGAGGCATTGAAGATTACAAGTGGGTATGGTTTAGATTGAGGTGATGGTGATGAAGGGTTTTGAAATCAAAATGATTTATAGTGAGCCTATGAGGTTTAAAGCAACTTGTAAGGAATCTAACTGTCTGTGGTATGTTTATGGTTCAAGACTGAATGATAAAACCGGGTTTATACTTAGAGAATAAAATAAGAAACATGCATGTAGACAAATATTAAGGCTTGGCATAACAATGCTTGGAGAGGTCAGATGTAGGCTTATAAAGAGATTCACCAAGAGAAACATAGAGGTAAAAAAGTAGAATGCATCCCAGATATTATTTCACCTACATAAGAAATAAAAATCACAATAAAAATATATAAAATAAATTATACAAGTTGGGTCAGAAAATGAATGTAGTGTCTCTCGGTGAACTAAATTTCAAGTGATGGATAAAACATACTATATATCCAGCGAGGAGATTCATTGTGAAGTTAGGTTACAAGACATATGATTGTGGATATTGGGAGATTAGTGGGATTCCATGTGCCCACTCTATGGCTGTAATTAATTATGATGGGCATAGTGTTGATGAGTATATTTCATCGTGGTATAATATTCAGGCTTATAAAAGTACTTACTCAGTAATGTTTAGTCTCATTCCTAATGAAATCACATAGGAACCTACTGGAAAGCCAAATATTCACCCTCCAACTGTGATGAAGAAGATTGAAAGGCCCAAAGTAACAAGAAATATAGCACCCAGTGAGCCTCAAAAATCATGAAAATGATTCTTCGTGAACTACTCCTTATGTATGTGGTTATTCACTCTCATGTATAAGAGTGTCGAAGTAATAAAATAACCCGGTAAATCCGGGATCGATCCACATGAAATAGATTTAGTAAAATAAAATAATAATTTAAGTGAAAAAATAAAAAAAGGCTGAATTGTTTGAAGTGATGGACAATTTTAAACTGAACTGTAATAATAAAATAAAATATCGGGGTTAAGGGATCCACTCCGATATTAATGAAACTACAAAGGCTAAGTTATGGGGATTAATGAAACTACAAGTGTAAACTAAATAATTTTTCTTTTAATAAATGTATATTTTTAGTGTTCATCACCCCCCAACCAGCTTATTACTAGTCCCTAGTAATTTAAGCGAAAACTAAAAAGACAAATTCTTATCCAAATTTGTAATTGTTATATTTCTTTTTTTTTCTAAATTATCAAATAAGCAAATTCTCTTGTACTTTTTACCTTTATTCCACACACACATAGTAAGAAGTACTAATTAATTCATCATGCCCACAATATTCACAAGTCTTATTGAAAAAATAGTAATATTTTTGTCTTAAAATTATATTAGAGTTCACACCTTTTTGATAATGGAAGTTTATTTATAAATACAAAAAATATTCACAAGTCTTATTGAAAAAAGAGTAATATTTTTGTCTTAAAATTATATTAGAGTTCACACCTTTTTGACAATGGAAGTTTATTTATAAATACAAAAAATAGTTTTTTTTGTGGATAATACATCTTCAATTCTTGTAACGAGCTTTGGGTCAGTGACTCCCAAATCAGTTGGCTTTAGGGCACTAAGTGTTAAGACACCCCCACAAACTTAATTGCTCGGATCTCAGATGTCAAAAAAAAGAAGTGTCTGATTTCTTTAAGCTTTCTCTTTAACCCATGTAACGAGTTTTGGGCCAGTAACTCACAAACCAGTTGGCCTTAGGGCACTAAGTGTTAAAACATTCATACGAACTTGATTGCTCGAGTTAGAGAGACTGCGAAATTGAACTTATTCACATACATTTTTTTATTTATTAAAACAACTCAAGCCCTACCGTTTTACGCGAACAATCAATGTTTGCTGAGGCAAGATGTATGGTTACTAAGTAAAAGCTTGATTATTATTATCATTTTTTTAAACTAACTCAAGTCCTACAATTTTACGCGAACAATCACTGCTTGCTGAGGCAATATGTCAGGTTACTAAGTAAAAGCTTGGTTAGTTTTTTTTTTTTGGAATAAAAACACAAATTCCACCGCCTTTAGGTGTCATCTCTAATAAACTAGAGAACTGAAGATTATAAAATTTTCACTTACAACCCACGATCATATGTTACTGTGTATGTTGATAATACATGTCAAATGAGCATATGGAAATCAAACTTTAATCAATATTATGGAGAATTCACAAATTTGAATGGTTAAAAAAGAAATGAATAAAAATAATTTGTTACGAATTACATTGAGATGCGTCTCAGGAGCGAAAACTCCTTACACTGCCATAACTGAACAATAATTCCACTTGGTTAGTCAAAATTTTATTTTTGGTTTGTGTATAGTTTTTTTAATAAAAACACACAAAAAAAAAAAAAATCAACACCAAAAGATTTTTTTACACACAAAATAAAAAAAAAAAACGCCACAAAAATAAAATATTTTTTTTTTTACAAAAATGAAAACTATCTAGTCAACTATTATCTCCCCCAATCAAATTGAGACATTATCCTCAATGTTTGAATAAGAAAAAGTAGAGTTTAGAAAACATCACCTGATTAGTGTGGAAAAAATAATTGAATCAACAACACTACTATTTAGCCCAAAAAAGTTACAAATTAAGATTCAAGTTCACACTACGTTTCTTGCCACGATCATTATCTAACCAGTCCCCTCCCCTTCTAATTTCCATCAGAATTGGAGGAATTGAGGGAGGCACATCATCATTGTTAGCGCGTGAAGCTCATTGGTCCGCATCGCTATTCGAAGCAGCGATACTGTTGAATCTCCTTCTTAGGTTTGTCATTGGAACTTTGTGGATTTTTTTTTATGGAGGGCCCTTCTTCTAGCGCCAAAATATTGACATTCAAAATTGATAAAGTCGATTCTGAGCGGTCAACGCCGAAAATAAAAGAAATAAATGAGTATTTCATAATTTTTAACATGGTTCGGCAAATCGAGGCCTACATCCACAAATCAATCTTATTAACGGTTCGAAGGTGATCATTGGAGTTTTACAATTCAAACACAATTTTGGCAGAGTTTTGGTTAGGTTTTTTCCTCATCTCCCCCTTACAATGGATTTCCCCCTCATTTATAATACTGGGGAGGCGTTTCAGTAGCATAAAATATGGTAACCGTTGGAGACCATTATGAGCCATTATTAATATGAATTTATTGGCATTTATTGTTATCCTAAGTTGATAACTGTTGGGGTGATTCTCTTCTCTTCATCGGGCTCGTTAGGACGTTCCGAGCTTGATGGAATTTAGGGGTCGCACGACATTCGAACAACAATCTCGAGTTCATATGAATGTGCCATTCATGGAGTCCAGATCGCATAGGATGCATTCTACGCTCTTCATCTCGGGATATTTTGAGCTTGTAGATGCTCCAGGGGATTATTGCATTGCGAATAATCCCGACGAGGTTGATGGTGACTTCTCACGACCTGTGACTCTGATTGGTACCAGTCCTTACGAGGTTGAGCCCCCCTCTATTGGGTTTCTTGTGCTAGTGGGCCGGTTTCACTTGATTGGGTCAATACTAAAGTTTTAAGTTCGTTTGTACTTATAATATTTAATATAAACTCAAGATATTGTATTATCATTCTCAGAAATTCTTAAAAATAATTTATACTTTCACCTAATTATAACTGGTTCGATTTAATTTCCCATATTTGAAAGCCATAACAAATATTTTCACTAATAAGATACTTTTTGTTAATTCACATTTACAGTAACTATCAATTTTTTTCCCACAGTTGAGATTGATTTTTGAATAGTCTCCAATATGGATTTTCATAGGATCGGGTCAAATCGCGACCAACCCGACCCGGTCGGATTTTTAAAAAATCCAATATAATTTTGGGTCGACCCGACAGTCAAGGGTTTGACAATGCAACATGACCCTATTCGGAAAAATATTTTTTTTTTACTATTTTTTTATTATTTTTCTAAAATTTTTGTTATTTTTTAAAGTTTTACTTTTATTTCGGTTGTTTATTATTTTTTTAATCTTGATTTTATATGTATGACAAGTTTCAGGATATAAAATAATTAGTATTTATGTCTCAAAATAATTAATACATAAAATTATTATTTTTTGGCCGACCTTATCCAATTTGGTCGAATTTTGTAAAATTTCGACCCGATCCATAAACACCCATGATTTATAATTACTTTTTTATGTAGTAATTAATATGAACAAAAATAATGAATGAGTGGTCACCATTCTCCAATAAGAAACTTAAAACTATAATCATAATATCGTTAAAAGACTGATTCTCCTTTTTTGTGCAAAAGGAAAGTCATCCAACAACTTTCTGCCAAACTAACACTTTCTTTGGTGTCTCTCTGAAACTCTGACTATATATTTCGGATATCAGCACGAAATTTTTAGACGGATAAATGAGAATTCTCATATCGAAAAAAATCCCGAAAATATATGTGTATTTTTTCACCTGTTCGTATGAAAATTTAGTACAAATATTCACATCTGAAACAAATTATACGTGTGTATGTTTTGTTTTTAAATTTAATTAGCAAAAAAGTTATACAAACAATGCTAAGAAGTCATTAATATAAGATTTTTCATTAATATACCATTTGATATAAAGTTTAATTATACTCTCACTACAATATTTATAATACATATAAATTATTTTATATTCTCAATTAATACTATTTTATCAAACGGTGAATAATTTTTACTCCTTATAAACTCAAATTCACTTGTATAATTTGTTTAAACAATATATAAATGTGAATCAAATCCACTCTCAATCCCTATGGAAACATATTCAAAAACAAAAATCTCTTGCAATCATCTTGACGCGAGGAAATTCAATATCAAATTTTTTTTAATAATAATTTAAAAGATTTTAGTTATTAAATTAACCAACATTAATAATATATGAAGATAATAGTTGGATAACTCATTGACTGAGCAAATCTCAGGGCCATTGACATGTCAAAATCTATTATTATGATTTTCTCTTTTTGTGCCTTATGAGGGAGTATGAGAGAATTACAAAAGGAAAGCCATTTGAGGAATTTATAGTAATGATCTAATAAGTTTTTTAAATTATAGAAATGACCATATTTCATTTTTTTTTTTATTTTAATAACCAAACATATAACAATTATGTTTAGTAACAAAAATTCTATACTTCAATATTTCTCAAACCATTAACTTTCAAATCTCAAAACTTATGAACTATCAATATGTAATTCATGTGACAACATATGTCATCTATAATCGCTCATTTTTATTTAGTTTCATCTTTAAGATAAAAAATCGATCATTTTCATCAAATTTTAATTCATAATTAACATTTCTATAAATTTTCTATTATAAAAAATGAAAAAAAAAAAACAATCATTTTTATAAAATTCACCTAAAAATTTCACTTACCACACCACCCACATTGTATTAAATAATTACTAACCTTAACTTCTTGATCTTTAAAATAATTTATACAAAATTCGAAAAGAAATTTAGTCTAAAAATAAAATATTTGGATAATCAAATAAAAATATGGAAAATGTGTTTATTTAAATAATTTAAAAAACCTAATAGGGCATTTCTGTAAATTTGCAGAGCCATTTGTATCTAAAAATTGGATTTCTCAATTTTTGTTTATGAATTGGTCATTGTCACCACGCACCCAACTCATAGTTTTGTCTTTCGGCCGGTGCCATTTGCTGACCCCAGCTGTCACTTTCTCTAAACTTTCTCCTCATGCATCTCTTACTTGTACTTTCTAGACAAAAATATTGATTTTCCAATTCAATTGAAAAATCAATTACAACTCGCGGGTAGGGTTTAATGCAGGTTTATTATTATTAAACCCGTATCTGTGAAAAAATTATATTACTAAACCCATATTACGTTAATTATGGGGTTTTTATTTTTATTTTTTAGATAAAACACCACCATTGTGAGATTTAACTATTATTAAACCTGCAATGGTATATAACGGATTTTTAACGGATTCTAAAATTTCAAACAAAATGTTAAAATAATATATTTAATCAAATAGAGATAATATATCAAACTATTAAAATCACATGATAAGTCTCTAAATTCTCAGGGATAGATTAATGATAACTATTATAAGTTTTAACTGGATTAATTCATGTATTGACACAAAATTATTGTATTGGTCTTAATTATATAAGTCATTGACTAACTGATCCACATTTTTTTTTTTTTTGGATATATGTATTTCATTCATGATAAAAATATTATGAATGATATAAATATACGGTCATATCAGTTCGAAAACAATACTTATGAGAGACCTAAAATTCAAGTCTAGTTAGAATAATATCTAACAACATAAAACTCAATGCATTATATAGTTCTCATAACTAATTAAAACTCAAATTTACACATAATCCTAATAAAGCTCTAGAGGATTAGGTGTGAATCTGAGTTTTGATTCAAACCTAAAACTCGCATGTATAGTTCACTACAAGAAAAGTTATTAATTATCATATATTGATTACGGAAAGCTTGGTTAATGAACATTATTATAAGGGTGTGTTTGGATAAAGTATTGTCAGAAAGTATAAACTAACTTATAAGTTATGAAAAAAAATGTTAAAGTATAAATTAACATCAAAAAATAATCTCATGTTATGAGATTATAATTTTGTAAGCGTTAATACTAATGATAACTCATCCGTTTGGTGGAGCGTTAAAATATTAACATTAACGTTCCACCAAACGTACCCTAAGTGTATTTGATCTTAATGAAGGCAACAACTACATCTGAGCTAGCGTTTTAGAGAAAAAATAAAATAAAAAATTCATGTACTTAATTACTTATAACTTAATAAATGAATATGAAAATGATATTCCAAAACAATTAATATATATTTAACTTTATATTTTTCCAGAAATTAATGCTAAATTTGTCATATAAACTCTAATATAAATAAGAAATTTTAAATAACAATATTAAAAAAAAAAAAACTTATAAGGGTTTAGCGGATATCCACTAGATATTGATAATTACCAATCTTATAATAGGTTTTAATTTGTATTAGCAAACTCGTAAAAATATTTACTAAATCCTATGTACATAAGGAGAATAACAATAAATTTATTGGCGAAATTGTCATCTCTACTTATATTGATTATTTTTTACAATATGGATTTGGGACTGATTTGAAAATCAAAAAATAAAATTATATAAAGAAACCAAAAAACAGTTTTTAAAACTTTTTACAAAATTACATCTTATTATAAATCATCTCATTCCATTAATATAAACATACCCAAATTTTTTTTTAAAAAAAATGTGAAAACAAATTCAAACTATAGCTTATTTAAGTGCAGAGATGTGAGTTTAAGAATGTATTTGCAAACTAGAAATAATTTTGAGACACATAATTTTTTCCCGTAAACAAAATATTATGTTCTAAATTTGATCAAGGAAATTATCATTTATATACTCAAAGTTGACTTAAGTATAAAAATATCCAAAAATTTTAAACAAATTAAATTTTATACTCTAAATTTTAGTTAGTATATTAATTAACATTAAAAATTTCGGCTAATATACTAATTTATACATAAAAATATAAATTAATACACGGAATTAAAATATTAAGATAAAATTAAATTTATTTAAAGTTGTTGAATAATTTTAAACAAAAATAAGTCTTCGGATAATATTCCTCAAGTAAATTATATTTAAATACATTAATTTTCACAAATTTGCCGTTGTAAATTCAAAAGAATTACCTAAGTGTAAAGATTATCTTCTCGTGCATCCCACTGTTGTACATTTTTGGACAAATTTACCCTTCAATTTTTGGAACAAGTAATGTCACGTCATTCTTCTCTCTCTCTCTTCACTGATTTGCTCATTTGCTGATATAAAATTCGTCTCTGAACAGCTTTTGAAATTTCAAACACTTCTGTCTCTCTCTCTGTCGCTCCCTAGATTGCAGCTCTCTGCAGTTTCTCACAAACTGAGGAAGGAAAAAAAAAACCATTTGATTTGGCCCCGGAATATTTCCGAGAAAAAGAAACTTTCTTAGGCGAGAAAATTTTCATTTCTTAGGATTTTCTTGCACAACTGATGATTTCCTTTGTGGGTTTTGTTGTTTGAGTGAAAAGATTAAAAGGGTTTCTTTGTTTTGTTTTTTTTTTTTTTATAATTTTAAAATAATTATTTTTGAGTTTTCAAGGGAAGCATTAAGATGGGTGAAGATGATCAATACCAAGATTGTGTGAGCATGTGAAGACTGCTATTTTAGTTGACTTTTGATGATTTCTAGGGTTTTAGAATTAGGGTTTTCTGGTTAAGCAAGTAAAGGTGAGTTATTTGTTTTTTTTTATGCTTTCAAGTTTTGTTTTTTTATTAGTCTCTTTAGACTCTTTGTTGTTTTGCGTGTAATTTTTCAGCTTCATTTAATTTATTGTTTTGATGTGACATCTCATCTTGAACTGTTATTTATTGTGAACATTATAGATATTTGTTGATAATTCGTTGTTTGTTTGTTGTTTAGTTAAGGTTTGAGCTTGAATTTCTCATCAAATCAATGGGACATAGTATACGAAGATCGGTTTTGTGATACTTGAGCTGTTTCTAGAAGAAAGTGATAAATATTGGTAAGTATGTACCCATTCTTGTGGATTCAGCAGCACAACTACTGTATGTGTGATGAACTTGAAAGAGTACTTATTGTGGGTTTGGTAAATTTTTCTTTTACTTGTTTGTAGCTTTGTTTCTTGCACTTGAGGAGGTTTGATTTGTTTTCTATGATCGAGTTGTAATCTCATTGAGTTTTGAGGAAATTGAAATGGTCGTGGAAAATGAACTTGGTTCAAGTACAGCCGAACTTGATACTTGATTGTGCTTAGTGCTCTGTGTTTCTCAAACCAGAATGAGCATGGTCTGTGGGATTTTTCCGAAGTCCTACAATTTTTGTGAACTGAAACTTTGCGTAATTGTGATTTGAATGAAATGATGATGAATTCCTATGTTCTAATCGATTTTTATGTTTTCTGATTTAATTACAGTGTGACACAAGCTTGTGGATTGGATACTAGCTATCTCTTAATTTATATAGAGTAGGCTAAGGTGTCATTTCTTGCCTGTACTATATGGGTCTTAACAGTTCTTTTTCTGAACTTTGTTGGGATAAGAAAAAAGTAATTTATTCGTGTTCTCTTTCTATATGCTGATTGCTGAGCATGCTTGTTGTGTTCTGAACTTTTAGTGATGATATGTTGATTTCTCAGAAATTCATTTGTAATTGTTTCCAGCAGGTGAGTTTCTTAGAAACAACAAGATAAAACAATAAAGCAGTATGGTAGCAAAGGGGCGGCAAAACAGTACAGACTCTCCTAGGGCAGAGGTGGGAGAGATAGACACCAGTGCGCCATTTCAATCTGTTAAAGATGCTGTCACACTCTTTGGTGAGGGTGCTTTCTCAGGGGAAAAACCTGCCTTACGGAAGCCAAAGCCTCATTCTGCTGAGGTATTCATTTTCTTAATTTTGCTAGACCTTATATCTTTTAGATATATTTGTTTATATTTTAATATAATTGAAGTTGGTTTATAACTCTATATAATTGAAGTTTAGCAGTTGACCGAATGTCTCGATAATCAATATTCATTTTCTTCTACTTTGTAATAATGCTTAATTCCCCGCTTCAGTGTTATCTGGTATTATATATGGTGATAGATATAGATATTTAACTCCTATTCGGTTTGAGCTGCTGTTCACAATTTTTTTTTTTTTGATGTTTTAATGGCAGAGAATATTGGCCAAGGAGACACAGCTTCACCTGGCCCAAAAAGATCTGAACAAGTTAAAGGAACAACTAAAGAATGCCGAAGATACTAAGGCACAAGCACTTGTTGAGCTTGAAAAGGCAAAAAAAACTGTTGAGGACCTCAGCCAAAAACTCAAAGTTGTTAATGAATCCAAGGATTCAGCAATTAAGGCAACGGAATCTGCGAAAAATAAGGCAAAGCAGATTGATGAATCAAATTGTAGCAATCCTTCAGACTCTGATGGTGCTAGGAAACAAGACTTGGAAACTGAAAGGGAAAAGTACATGAATGTGTTTTCTGAACTTGATGCTGCAAAGCAAGAGCTAAGAAAATTTCGTCAGGATTGCGATGCAACCTTGGAAGCAAAAGTTACTGCCTTCAATCTTGCAGCAGCAGCGGAAAATTCAGCCAAAGCAAACATAGAGAGAGTTAGTGAGCTCTCTAAGGAAATCTCAGCTGTGCAGGAATCTATCGGGGAAGTGAAGCTTGCGACTTTGCAAGCCCAGCAAGAGCAAGCAAAGGTTTTTGCTGAGAAGGATGTTCAGAGGCAGTCATATAAAGCCACCCTGGAAGAGTCAGCCAAGAACTTGCTTGCTTTGAGGAATCAGTTTGATCCTGAACTCACTCGGAATCTTGAAACGCAATTGACGGAAACAATGAACGAGATTGCAGCTTTGCAGAAGCAAATGGAAAATGCAAAGGCTTCAGATTTAGATTCTGTCAGAATTGTGACTTCGGAGTTGGATGATGCTAAGGGGTCATTGCAGAAAGTGGCAGAAGAGGAAAGCTCCTTACGAAGCTTGGTGGAGTCTCTTAAAGTGGAGCTTGAGAATGTGAAGAAAGAGCATTCTGAACTGCAGGAGAAGGAAGCTGAGACAGAATCTATAGCTGGGAATTTGCATGTCAAACTCAGGAAGAGCACATCTGAGCTTGAAGTGTTACTTGCAGAGGAAGCCAAAATAAGAGGTGCTTCTGAAGAAATGATTTCAACTCTACACGAGCTATCTGTGGAAACTGAAAATGCACGACAAGAAGCAGAAGAGATGAAGAACAAAGCTATGGAGTTGAAGAAAGAAGCTGAAGCCACCAAAATTGCGCTCGAGGAAGCAGAGAAGAAGCTGAGAGCTGCTTTAGAAGAAGCTGAAGAGGCGAAAGGAGCAGAGACAAGGGCCCTTGATCAGATTAAGACATTGTCTGAGAAAACCAGTACTGCACGTGCATCTACTTCCGAATCTGGTGCTAATATAACTCTGTCAAGAGAAGAATTCGAATCTTTGAGCCATAAAGTTGAGGAGTCTGACACGTTGGCAGAAATGAAAGTGGCTGCTGCCATGGCTCAGGTGGAGGCTGTTAAGGCTAGTGAAAATGAGGCCTTGAAGAAGTTAGAAGCAACTCAGAAGGAGATTGAGGATATGAAGACTGCAACTGAAGAGGCTCTAAAGAGGGCAGAGATGGCTGAAGCAGCTAAGGGGGCAGTAGAGGGAGAGCTTCGAAGGTGGCGTGAACGAGAACAAAAGAAGGCCGCTGAAGCTGCAGCCCGGATTCTGGCTGAAACGGAGATGTCATCAGAATCATCACCACACCACTATAGAATTCAGAAGCAGCACCCATCAGAGAAAATTATGGATGTTCGTAAGTTGGAAAAAGAGAAGTCCACTCTCTCGAAAAAAACAATTATGCCTAATATCAGCGGCATCTTTCATAGAAAAAAGAATCAAGTTGAAGGTGGATCACCATCTTATCTTCCTGGTGAAAAGCCCATGTGACATTTATCTTTTCCAGACCTTTGTGTGATTACTTTAGGGTGAAACATGTTTAAACCCTTGTGTGTATATCTGAGACTAGGGAATCAAATTTTCTGTTATTTAGTATGTTTGTGGAAGAAAAATGGAGCCCATTGCGAGCTTGGAAGCAAATTCATTAAAAGTGTTGATCTGTTTCTGGTTTCTGCCAAGTTCATGGAAGTTTGAACCTGTATATGGAACTGATTATTAGGTTATGATTGAAAATTTACAGCAAAAGGTGAGCTATGTGATTACATTCAGCAGATTACATTAGCTCTTTTGTTTGATCTGCAGCAATGCCATGATTGATAGCCCCAAAATGAAAGCTTTTACAGCAAAAAAACTCAATAGGCTAATGAGTTCTTCTTGCTGCTTCTGCACTTGTTACAGACGCATACTTAATTACAACTCTGCAAATGAATTCTGTAGACGAGGGCAAGTGCTGTTTCTTTTAAAGAGAATTTTCAATGCTTGTTTTAACAAAACTGCAGCTTCTAAGAAACACTTGAATCCCAACTCTATCTGCTCATTAAACCTTTTAGTATCTCTTTCAAAGACTCTCCCAAAAAATTTAAACTCTTGACATTTTAATTCCTCTGCTGCTGCCACATTGCTTTTGTGGTTGGTGGTAAGGGACTTTCCCTCCTCTCCCCTCCCAACTTCTCCTCTTTTTTTTTTTTCTTCTCTTCCTCTCTTCTTTATATCCTGGCTTTTTAAATTTTAGTTCGTTTTTGCTTTGTTTTGATTATCCATATCTTGATTATCCACTCTTATATGGTGGTTGTTAAATCCAATTATATTTCGACTTGTGTTATTTTTATTTTTTAATTTTTTAATTTTTTGCTTTGTTTTTCTTATTTTTATGCATGCTGATTTTTGCACCAGCATATAAAATATTTGTTGGGATTCAATTGATAGATCTAACATTGGACGTGGAGGCGGTGAGTAGTGAAACTCTATGAACATTCCCTATGTGTTAGTACAGTTTTAATAGGTTTACCGATTTTGCTTGTAATGAATTATATATAAGCTGATGTAAAAGTTTTTTATATTCCATTTTGTATATTAAGATTGTTCTACTTCTAGTTAGTAATATATATTCACTCGATAATTTTTGTCTTTACTTGTATGAAAATGCCAACACATGTTGGCGGGATGTGTTGAATATCATTTAATCATGTATGATTCAAGCGAATTAAAATTAATAAACATGCAATCCTATAATCAATATAAATCCAACGATTTAGAAAAACCTGTAGATTGTAGAAAATGAAAACTCTAAACCAATTTGAGAAAACTTATGTCCTTAAGAACTTATTAGTCTCGCCTCGGTGCTCTTACGGATCTCTTGGCTAATGTTCTCTCAAGATACTTGATTGCTTCTTGAAAAATGAACACTCATTTTTTTTTCAAGAACTTGAACTAAGAAAAATAGTGGAAACTCTCTCTATATGTTTACAGACAAAATGAAAGTATTGAATGATATGAATGAGAACATAATGATGTTTATTTATAGACATGTAGGTTATGATCCTTCTAAAAGTTATACCCCTCCATTATGTCATTTGAACTCAAAGGTCATACTCTATCATTCTTAGATAACATGTCCCTTCAATGGAACCTCTTATAAATATAAGAGAATTTTCCTACAATCTCTCACAAATTCTCTAAATATTAATGTGGACACTTAAGAGAGTTTCCTTGAAATGAAACTGCATCGGAATAGGAAGCTTTCGCCTTGAACATTTCCGAGTAAACGACTATCAGATTTACTTAGCAAACCAGTGACCATAGTCTTAAATTGTTCCATCGTTGGAGTAAATCAAGACAATAACCATCACATAGCTTCATTTCGACTATTTCCCGTTCTATGGTTGTGTTCGATTCAACCATGAACATCGATCCTGGATTCATCAAGTACTTTAGGGAATCCAACCTTTAAAATTCTCATGGAAGCGGCCTCACTTCTTACTTGAAATAGGTGATCAAATATAAAATATAATTTGTATTTACCTATATTAAGACTTTTTTATAATATAGTGATTATTAAAAGTCTTAGCTTAACCTGACCTTTACAAACAACATTTTGCATCATTATAGGAATGTGAAAGAGTATAAAACTCTACAGTTCTTGCTTTGAGTTGCACAAAATTTCAATTATCCCTTTTGAACCTAATTCTTGGAATCTCTAGTCAGTTAGGTTGGGATTCCACAGTGACAATTCTTAATTTATAGGCTTCAAGTCCATTCCCCTCTATAACTTCTCAACTTTCTCTCTAGGTAAACCTTTAGTAAGTGGATCCGCTAGATTTTCCTTCGACTTGACATAATCTATTGAAATTATGTCGATTGAGAGTAGTTGTCTCATGGTATTGTGTCTTTGACGTATGTGTTGAGACTTACCATTATACATTGTATTTTGAGTTCTCTCAATAGCTGATTGACTATCACAATATATGCTTATAATTGGAACCAGTTGAAGCCAATTTGGAATATCCTCTAATAAATTTCGAAGTCACTTCGTTTCTTCAGCTACTTTGTCTAATGCTATGAACTAAGACTCCATAGTAAACCGGACAATACATGTTTTCCTCGAGGATTTCCATGACACGACAGCACCACCAAGTGTGAAAATAAATTCACTCATGGATTTGGAATTCACTGTATTAGATATCCAGTTAGCATCAATGTATCCCTCTAAAACAACACAATATCTCATATAATGCATACCATATTTTGAAGTTTCTCTCATATACCTCAAAACTCTCACTATGGCTTTCCAGTAATTATGTCCTGAATTACTCGTATATTTACTAAGTCTGTAAACGGCTTGAGCGATATCTGATCGTGCACAATTTGTGAGATATATCAAACTTTCGATAATTCTCGAATACTCTAATTGCGATACACTCGAGCCAGTATTCCTTGACAGATGAAAAATTAGATCCATCGGAGTTTAAGCTTCATTTAGATCTCTTTTACTATATTTCTAAAGTATTTTCTCAGAATAATGAGCTTAATATAATATGTATCTCTATGATGTTCTAAAAATTTTAATTCATAGAATCACATCAGCCACTCATAAATCTTTCATATCAAATTTGATGGTCAAAGTTTCTTGGTAGACTGAATCATCTCATGAATACTACCAATTATCAACATATCATCTATATAAAGATACACAATGACATAACCTTTTTGAGTTAATTTAGTGTACACACACTTATTACACTCGTTGATTTTAAATCTACTTGGCAATATTTCTTAGTCAAATTTTACATGTCATTGTTTATGTGTTTGTTTTAATCCGTATTGTTTTTGTCCATGAACATTGAAATCTTTTGGTTATTCTATGTAAATTTCTTCATCTAATTCACCATTTAATAATGTCGTCTTTATATCCATTTGATGTATTTCAAGACCAAATATAGCTGCTATAGCTATAAGCATTCTTATTGAAGTGATGTGAGTTACTAATGAATAAGTATCAAAGTAATCAATTCCTTTTTTTTCTACAACTCTTTATGACAAATCTTCTCTTGTACTTATCTATTGATCAATCTGGCTTCATTTTCCGTTTGAAAATCCATTTATAGCCCAACGACTTACAACCCGGAGGAAGATCAACCAATTCATAAGTATGGTTTTATATGATAAAATAAATCTCACTATTAATAGTCTCTTTCCATAAAGGAACCTCCAAAGAAGACCATATTTTTTTTTATAAATTTGAGGCTCATTTTCTAATAGATATGTTAGAAAATCAAGTCCAAATGACTTAGACGCTCTTACTTTCTTACTACGTCTAGATTCATTTTCCTCAACCTTTTATAGGTTCATCGGATCCTTGATTAACTTGATCACTACTTGTAGCAGTATCAATTATTATTTTGAGAAACTTTGTTCTTTATTTTTCCTTACAATGAAATGTCTTTTAAAAAAATGATGCATTCATTGACTCAATTAACATATTTAGATTGATGTCAGAAATCTTATATTTATGTACCAAGAATCAATATACGTTACTGTTGTGAGCATATCCTAAGAATATACAGTCAACAGTTTTTGGTCATATTCTAACATTCTTAGGTTTAGGAACCATCACTTTGGCGAGACACCCCCACATTTTCAGGCATTTGTAGGAAGATGTGTGATCTTTCCACAATTCATATGGTATCTTGTCAAATCTTTTATGAGGTAACTTGTTCAGAACATAGTTAGCGGAAAGTAAGGCTTCCCTCCATAAGTTTTAGGATAAACCATAACTTATTAACATAATGTTCATCATTTCCTTCAACGTTCGATTTTTGAGTTCCGCAATCTCGTTTTGTTGAGGTGAATAAGGGGCAATGGTTTCGTAAATAATTCCATGGTTGGAACAATATTCACCGAATGGTGACACATATTCACCTCCTCTATCACTAATGATTCTTTTGATTTTCTTGACAAGTTGATTTTCAACTTCATTTTTATAGTGTATAAAGCTCTCAATAGCTTCATCTATGCTCCTCAGCATATACACATAACAAAATCTTGTGTTATCATCAATAAAAATGACAAAGTACTTTTTACTGTCTTTTGTTTGCATAAAATTCATATCACACATATAAGTATGAATAAGTTCCAACGGTTTAGAGCTTCGTTCTATGGAATAAAATGATGTTTTATCCATTTTCGCTTCAAGACATGCTTCACATTTATGTTGGTTATCAGTTGTAAATCTAGGTATAAGGTTCAAGTTAATTAATTTACGCATTGTATCATACTAACATGCCCTAACCTACCATGTCATACATTTTATGGCTCAATATATAAGAAGAAGATATAACTTTATTATTATTACTAGCAATGTGTCGGTTGACAGTCATTACATTAAATTTGAAAAGGGAACCCGAAACCAAGTTCTTTCGAATATCAGGAACATGAAAACATTCTTCAATGTGAGCTCCTTCTCGGATGTCATCTTCATAACCACGGTGCTTTTTCCAACAACTTAGGAGGTATATGAGTTTCCTATGTCCAGATGATCGCTACCATCGACTTTCTGATATGAGGAAAACATCAAGATGTCAGCACAAATATGACGAGTAGCCCCCGTGTCTACCCACCACTATCTTG